>JAJONR010008837.1:0-28574 GCA_029582245.1 Solanum etuberosum
CTTTTTTTTTGCCCCCCCCCCCCCCCCCCCCTTTTTATTTTTTCACCGGAAACATGTTACCTCCCACCAGCAACAGGTAACTCTACCCACCAAGGCTAGGACTGACGGAAATAATTATCTAGTGGTTTTGTGCAATTTAATTCTGACCCTCAAATATTGTTTCTTAGCATGTAGTAGCTCTTTCATGTGAGCAAAGATTAACCTTTCATTGATTTGTCTTCTATAGCAATTGTGTATCTACCATGTATGTATATAGATATCAGCTTTCTATTGAGCACTATGCCCTGCCAATTGGAATTATATGAGCTTGCAGTATCTACTTTTATAGTCACATTTTTCATGTATAACCAGGAGGTTTCAATTTTTAATATACTTAGCATTGTTTAACTCATTAAGTTTTTAAAGTTATGGGTTCATATATATATATTTATGTTAATTTAATGAACTTTTACAAATAAATTTATGCTCCACAGTGAAAATAATGAGTTCAGATGAGCCTGGTAGGTTGGTACCCTGAGATTGGATTTGCCTGTGTATAAATTTGCTAATGTACTATACTTCTAAGAATATTTTTTTCTTTTTTGATATATCTTTAATATTAACTTTCCATGTTTAAGATTACAAAATTAACCGTGGGGGCGAGGGGTAAGACGAATGAGTAATACATAAATTGTGAACAAGATTGCATATATTTATAGTTAGTATTTGGTTGGTGGTGATATCTCTTAATAACAAAATTGTTGCTCCCTCTGGTTATATTTATTTGTCTATTACTTCAAAAATATAGTTATTTTTACTTGTAATTTTTAATATATCAAAAAAAAATATATATATATATTTACCCTTTAACATTAATTACTTACTAGATTATAATCAGAAATATCACTCATTAGAACTTGTTGAGTTTCAAAGTAGTCGAAGTAGTGCTGAAATTTTAAATTATAAACAACTCTATCCTGCTTGGATTTTCTTCCTGGAGTAGCATATCTCCAAATGTATAATTCGAATTAGTATAATCTAAGTTTATAGCTACTTTCACATGTTTCTACTGTTTCGTTATTGTTCAATGAAAAGAAATTTATTTCTAGTTCATGAGTTGGGTGTTTATAGACCCCATAAAAATTGAAAGGGATATTTGCATTATTGAACTATCACCCGATTTCAATGTCCTATTAGATATACAGGTAAGGTAACTATACTTCCACACCACAGTAATATAATATTTTTTGATATAATAAGCCTATATCTCCTATATTGGGTCTAGTTTATGCACTCTTGAAATATATTTTCCGATATAATAAGTCTATATCTCCTATATTGGCGCAAGTTCATGCACTCTTAAAGATAGTTTCTTATCCATCACATTTGTAATATTATTATTTTTATCTTCAATCTTGTTACTTTAAAAGTTATATTATTAAATGTTATTTTAAAAGTTATATTATAAATGTTATTTCTAATTCAATATTATTTTTCAAGAACTTGACTCGTTAAATTTTTTTTTTCTCTTACAAAAATCCATATAGATTTCCCTTAGTTAATTTTTATTTGTCATTATTTTATTCACTCGTTTGGTTTCATTCTTGGTTTTGTACTAGAGTTGGTATTTTTTACCTTGTAAATTCAGGTAAAGATAGTCTCCTTTTTATCAAGTTCTCACATGACTATTTGTCGGATGAAGTAATGATTTTGATCTAATATCCTTTCTTTTCTTTGGGAGGTGAATTTTTCAAGAAGACATTTGAGTTTTTTTATTCTTGATCAGATTTCACGGTATATATGAGATAAATTTTTCGGTCTTTTTTCGTGCATAAATTTGATGTAGTTTCTTGTCTATCATGTTTATAATATGAAATATTTTAATATAAATAATTATCTTTTTCTTGATATGTTAAAAATAGTAAATAAAAGTGAAAATTTATTTTTAAAATAATAGACAATTAAAAGTGAACATAGGAATATTAATAGAGTATATATAGAAAGTTTAACATACAAGATTTTTCATACTTATTTAGAATTCGTCACATTAGATCGAATTTGATAAATTTACTTACAAAATAATGATTTTGATATGAAATATGTTGTGGGTTATACATATTCAATATTTATGTTAAAATGTTTCATATTATATCGATTTTCCTTATTTTTATTTATAAATATATTTTCATATGAAATATTTTATGACTTGTATGATAGTAAATATTTAGCAACATTTTCTAAAGAGTTGTCTATAGTTTTATGTTGATATACAAATATGTTTTGACATTAAATATGTTACTGGATTCACCTTATAAAATCTCTAACAAATAAAACACCCCTCTTATTTTTGCATTGCGGTAAAATACATTCTATTAATTTTAAGTTTTTAAACCAATGTTACGAATTGGATTTAACTTTTATATTGTTTGATAAATTTAGTAGATTTTTTCTCGATATTAATTTCTTTCTTGAATAATTATTGATTTTTTATATATAGTAATAGAAGAGTATGTCATAGTTTAAATTATCTAGTTATTTCTTGGCATATCCAATTTAAATTTCATGTGTATCACATAAATTAAAATATAAAGAATAACATATATTGAGTCTGTGCTGGCACAGATCCTGTATCCAGCGGTAATAGAAGAGTATGTCCTGTTTAAATTATCCAGTTGTTTCTTGGCAAATCTTCATATGATTATTTTATATTGTCTGTTTTCAATTTTAATGGTCAATAATCATTTAACTGAAATACCACCTAAACCACGGTTAAAGTCATTAATTGTCCATAAATATCATTTCCTTATTGGTGATATATATTAAAATATTTTTAAAAATTATAATTAAAGACCAATTTGTTTAAATTTTGAAATTCAAAAAATATATTTCACATAAATTAAAACGAGAGAGCACTAAATATTCATTAAAAAGTGAATATTAATTAATTGATTAAGAGAAAAGTATTAAAAACACCTTTAAAGTTGACACGAATTATTAGTTTCATCTCTAAACTATTGACAGTCTTAAAAACATCCATTTACTTGACTAACTGAACTTAAATACACCATCAATACATCCGCGATCTTCCACACGACATAGCAAGTGGTCTCAAACTCTTGTAGGAGCATGATACTCTTAATAAAAAATCAAGAAAAGTGTAGAAAATACTCTTAGGGGTATATTTCACTCATGTTGCAAGATTAGGGGTGTATTTTAGTTCATTTAATCAAGTAAGGGGTATTTTTAAAACTGACAAAAATTCAAAAATAAAACTAATAATTTGCGTCGGGTGTTCAATACTTCCTTCATCGATTAAAATAAAGCGGTTCATGAAATTTAGTGTAAATTGGAGTATGTCATGAGTCTGACACACGTGTCATTCATCTAACAAATGTTTCCAATTTTTTGTAACATTACATATATTAAAACATTAAAATATAAACACCCACCCACCACCCCCCAAAAAAAAACAAAAAAAAACCTCACCAAACACCATATAGAGACATTGGTGTAGAAAGAAGAAGAAGAAGATAGACTAGTCAACATCACCAAAAAAAAAATGGGAGAAAATCCTTGCAATAGTTTTGAGAAATTGATTAAATCCACACTAAACTTTTTTGGATATGGTAATAACCACATCTCCAACTTTGTTGTCTCCACATACTCTCACCAACAACAACAAGAAGAGGAAGATATAACATCCATGGTATTTAATTTCGATCAGGCGAATTCAAGATTTAAACTTCATATATTTAAGATTAAATTTAAATATTTTCGTACTAAAATATTGAGTTTAGTTGAACGTGTCCTCATATGATATTAAATTATTGATGCAGGAAAATATAGAGTACATGACAACAAGGTCTCTAAGTGTGAGAAACTCAAGTAGAGGAAGAAGTCCTCCAAGGCCACCAGTGCAATCTGGAGGAGGTGCTCAAACAAATTATTCTTCTTACTAATTATTTAGTTTAGTTTTTTTTTTAAGTCTTCTGAATATATATATATATATATACTCTTTGTTATTTTAGCAAACAATAATAGATCTGAGACCTTTCTGTTAAATATTTCTAGAGTAAAAAGGATGTTCTTATCTATATTTTATTTGGAGTTAAATATTAACTTGATTATATTTTAGTGGATTTTCTATCACCTCCCTTTCTCCTCTTGTTTTTCAATTTTGTTGTATGTTAAAAGAAGGCGGTATAGATGGTCAATCTCGTCACACCGGACTTATTTAGTCTACTTATTTAGTGTAGATTAATATTTGTGTGATTTATAAGTTATTATATCGAAACGAGATAAGCTTGTGATTTACAAGCTATTACCTGTGCACACTCCAAATGGATTTCCCTTTGTCATAAAAAAATCAAAATAAAAATGTGTGTGTTTTGGGACAATGTAACAAAAAGGTGTGTTAGTGTCACAAGGATGGTGACAGTTAAGTAATTAAAAAGAAAAATATGTCATTTAAGACTCTGTCTAAGTATGTATGATTCTATTTTTTATATTGTGATGATTTAGCAGGTTATATATAGGTCAACCACTAGACTGCAGAAGATTTCCTTTAACACTTTGTTCATTACGTTTTGTTTTATACGATGTTTATAATGTATCGTATGATATGGTATTTTATCGTATCGTATTGTTTTAATTAGTATAGTGTTTGGATAGATTGTATTGTTCTCTGTCATTATATTATGTCGGATATTCCTAATTTACAAAAATATTAGCTTATGAAAATAGTGTAAAAAGATAAAATAGATTTCTTAAATAAAATATAAAATGAGAAAGAAAAATTAAAGTAATGACGTAATTACACTAAATTAATCAATCATTACATAAAATGAGTCTTTTAGTTATTATTTAACAATGAATTTAGATGATACGATGCAACAAAATTTAAGTAGCAATCAAAACAAATATTGTATTTGTATTTGAATTTGAATTTGAATTTGAATTACATATAGTAATACAATTGGTAACAACCGTCCAAGCATGGTGCAAAAAGGATCAGGATGGAATATATATTGTTATATATAATAGTTAGTTTGACATACATACATCCAGGATCCGTGGCGCAATGGTAGCGCGTCTGACTCCAGATCAGAAGGTTGCGTGTTCGATTCACGTCGGGTTCAAATCTCCCGAAATACTGGATCCATCTTTTTTTACCTTGTTTTCGGAAAAACCCTCGGATACAGTGCACAAATCTAAGTACAAAGAAGAAAATAACAATGAAGAAAATACGACAACTACTAAATCTAAGTACGAAGAAGAAAATAACAATGAAGAAAATACGACAACTACTAAAGGAAGCAATGGAAAGGCTAAAAAAAAGGAACAAGAACAATGACAAATACTAACAAGTTTTAACCCTCGTAAAGCAAGACAACACTTCACTACCTACTAACCTTCTTCCCTAATATGTGTTCTACACACCCTCCTATCTAAGGTCATGTCTTTGATAATTTGAAGTACACACCCTCCTATCTAAGGTCATGTCTTTGATAATTTGAAGTACACACCCTCCTATCTAAGGTCATTTCTTTGATAATTTAAAGTTGCCACATGTATGTCCTACCTAATCACCTCTCCTCAATACTTCTTCAGCCTACCTCTACTTCTCCTTGTACCTACTATATCCAACCTCTTCACATTTCTTATTCCGAAAAGCATAAGTTTTTTGTTAAAAAGAAAACACACCACTCGTAAAAGTTGAGGTGGGAGGGGGGAGAATTTCCATGGTTATATTTTGTTCTGCAGATTATCCACAAGGTTTCACAATCCAGTTTGATTGTTCAACTTATTCATACCTTTGCTGCTAAAACAGGTATTACAAAGAAGCATAGGTAGATTAAAATTACAAACAAAACTATGTCTCTTTTAACTGCTCTACGCTTGGTAGCTCTCCCTACTTTTGCTCTTCATAAAATGCACATCATTTCACAGCTTGAGAAAACAAGCACAAGCCAAAGTTAAGCGACGCGTAAAAACAAAAGAAGATTGAGCAGAAGAACAAGTCTTTCTTCAAGTTGACACCTCATATATTCACAAAACAATGCCCTTGCCTCCACTACAAAAACTTTTTAGCCAGAGAGATGCTGCCTTCCCATCCCATCCCATCTACTCTGGTAATTTAAACAAAGCTTATGCCTTTTAATCTAGTTGTAATCCCTAATAATAACTTAACTGAAAGTATTCGCCTTTTATAACTATCTTTCTTGCATCTCTATGGGACTTGTCGAGATCTAAATTCACAGCTCAGAGCCATCAGCTGACAACCGAGTACTAGCCTATGTCTAACCACTGTTTTCATTCACCAATCACCAGGAAAAAAGAGAAAGGCGACCCCCAGTCCAACGTTACTCTTCCAAGTTTGAGAAATGTCCTTGATCTGCATTTGCATCAGTCTTGAGAACTTCTAAAACGGTTGCATTGCAAAAGAAGCATCTCTCACAGTTCAGAAGGTGTCTTGAAATGCAGCCGAAGCAAGAAACGTGCGAACAAGGGACAAATTGAGCATTTGCTTGACTCGTATAACAGATGCAGCAGATGCTGTCATCATAATCTGTTTCACCCCCATATGCTATTCTCTCAACTTCCACTACCTCTGACTGACAGATGAGCAGACCTGAAAATATCTCCAGTTGCCTGATTTTTTCCAGATAATCATCTCCCCTGAATAAACTAGCCTGAAATTCATGAAAAGATAGTTAGAATACAGATGAAGCAACCAAAGAGCAATAACTATTGGAACCCTTTCCAAAAACATTAGCACATATAGAGGCAGACGTCAAAAACAGCAACTGAACCCAAACCAGTCAACCAGCGTTCAGCTTTCTAATTGCCAAGTCTAAAAAACCACAGTACCCATAACAATTTTCTTGGCTGTATACCAATTTTCCATGCCATTCTGAAATAGGAAGTAGCCTAGGGGTACAACCAAATTAATTAAGTGAAGTAAAGACTAACCCAATTGTACTCCAAAAGATACTGAAGCCCAGAGACTACAGTATCAGGGCAGTCCATGCTGGCAAAAATCCCAACCATGTCATTATCTCCAGTATCCGACTCCCTGCTAGCATCCAGCAAATTAAGAATGATTCCAGCAAGGGGTGCCAAAATCATGCCTCTGTTTAGTTTCTCTGGGGGCTGACCTGGACGCCTTACGAAACTGCAAGAATGACAACTGAAGACCCCAAATAAGGAGGAACCAAGACTCACACAAACACACATACACAAAGGGACTCAATACGTCCTTGTTACAACGAAATATCAAGCTATGGTGAAAAGAAAAGCAAGAACGAACTATATTCTGATAATGCATGGAACAAGTGTGTTGCACACACATAGATAAAGAGGGCTAGATGAATGCAAGCTCAGAATTTTTCGGTGAATGCAAGTCTGTCGATTAAAATAAAAATAAAAAACAGAAATATCAGGTTTCGGTCTTCTTTCTCCTAATATTGATCTCCTTACTTGGCAGATAGGGCTTTGATTCAACACTAAAGAAATAACAATGTGAGGAGTGATAAACCACAACAAAAAAATTTAACCATCAGAACATAGAGGTTTCACTGTTAATGGAATAAGAGCATCAGTATCGTCACCTAAGATAGTGGATGCCAGTTTACAGTTGAACGTGAGGCATATTCAAAATAAAATAGGACCTCATAAAGGATCAACTCAACTCGACTGGAGAACAGATCTTTTATCAATTGGAATAAGATTGGTCTTTGGTTGTGTCGGACACAGAAGAAATAAGCAGATTTGACTTGACACTCTCTCACTCTAAAAGTACACAATAAACATGGAAACGCAAAAAGCTGTTCCACATAAATATCAAAACTTACAGGTCAAAAAGTTCCTGATCAGCTGCAGAAATTAAGTGGTTTAGTATAAAGACGATCACTTCAGTCAGCCTTCGCAAATTTGTGTCTTCCCCAGAGATAAACGCTTGAGGTATCTCATGGGTACAAAATTCTAAAATCCTTGCAAGATTGCATGATAGGTCAAATATGACGCTGCATTTCCTTTGCTGAAACTCCAACACCTAGAAAGACACTTAAACATTTCAATACACATCAGAAAAGAAAACAACAACAAAAGATTCCTTCAATCCCATAAACTACTATTCACCTTTGCAAGAGAGTATGCAAAGTCACCTTCAGTTAAGATATTCAACACCCGCACCCCACAAAACCAAGATACTACAAATAACTAGTACAACATAGGTAGAAACTCCAAGCTGGATGTAAAGAAAATTAAGTTTATTTTTTTATTTTCACGAGTATATGCAGATCAATATTCTACTCGAGGACTTGACAAAAGAAAACATTATCAGAATATCATCACAGGCAATTCACTAGAATGTATACTTAAAAAAAGCATTTCTGGAGGTAAATAAAATACGCAGGGTGTAAAACATTTTATTTTGCCACTCTATTCTGTAATATAGAGCACAATCTCTCAAACATATTATCGGCAAATCCGTAGCAAAAGTTATTGCCATTGGAAAATTAGAAACGACGTACAACAAAATGATATTGTAAGTCAAAGACAGAAATGTCCTGTGTGGTCAGTTGAAACGAGAATAATGGGGAAGGGGGGAAGTAAAAGTAGAAGGCAAACATAATTCCCTTTGTTTGGTTAAAAGAGTATGTATATTAACTTTTCTAAACTCCCTGAAATTGGACAATAAAAAAAGAACCTCTTTTAGGTGTACATAGCACTTAGCAGTACCACAAAACAACCATAGATAAAAGATTAATCAATTAGCTGTACCCTTTTTTGGCTTCCTTCCCCCTCATTGATCCAAACATAGAAGGATAATAGACGTTTAAGGGAACGATACCTTGTAACTTTCCTGCATCTCGCGAACTGAAACTGAAAATTCCGTCATTGCCCAACTCAGAGTGTTGAACAAATGATTCAGAAAGGTAGAAAACAGTTCTTCATCATGCAAGCAAACCTCTCGCAATAATTTCTTCACATTAACAAGGACAAAAGAATTAGATCTACAAGTTACTCTCAATGGCTAAGCAGGACAGAATGATAACTGTGTAGACAAAGACGAACTATCATCAATTCACCTGATATATAACTGATGAAGAGGAAGATGATTCTCCACGTTTTGATGAACCAAAGCCTGAACCTTTGCACAAACGGAGAAGTATATTTGTTACAGGAATCCACGATCTATTGTCAAAAGCAGACAGTAGTGCTTTAGGCATTCTCTGCATTGCGGCTTCATTACATTCTAATTCAGACAAGAACTCCTTGTACTGCACCAAGATATAAATAGACTGCAGAAGAAGATCTCGCAACTCCACACTTGATATCCTTGGATCATTGAAGTGGGTGACAACGAAAGTAACCTGAACAAGGAAAGTTACCAGTAAATACACGTAACAGAATGAAGCCCAATGATCTAATACATAACAGAAACAAGTACGAGAAGGAATCTAGCACTGTGGATCATTCCAGAACCAATCTTGCTGTATTAAGAAAATCTTCTTGTGCTAATTTTTTCTTGTAAGTATTTCTCTTATATTACATTAGCTTTAGAGGGTGTTGATGAATTCTATTTCAGCATATCCAAAAAGTCAACCACGACATATACCACAGGCATTATAGGCTTGGTCCTGAAAGTATCATAGAAAGAAAAGGCACGTGATTAGAGAGAGAGTTACGACATACAAAGGATGTGAGTCCTTGCTTGAGAAATATTGTAGCAGGCACAAAAGGAGGGTCACTTTTACGAAGTACGTGGAAGCAGTCCACCTGTCATTGAACAACAGAAAGGGAGATTACTTTCATTGTTTCAAAAAATGTGGCAACTAATAAACCAACCAATTAAATGACATGAAAATAGCCGGAAAGAAAAAAACATTTGCCAATTGTCAGCACTCGTAAGGACAAAGCATTTTACATGTTTTTATGCCCAGACATACATAGAGACAACAGTTTCAACTTTTTTGTCCAAGATCAGTTGAGGGGAAATGAAGTAAAACTCAATGTGCATGAAAATGAAAGGAAGCAGGGAAAAATGCAATGTACATAATATAAGACGAGTCAGGTTTGCTTGATATATTCAGGCCCATTCCCCTAAAAGCTATCCAAACACAGCACACTAGTAGTGCAAGGTGCAGAGATGGAAAGGCAAATTGAAGCAAGGCATGGAAAGAAAAGAGTAGGCAAGCGAAAGTTTTTGGGTCACTTGACTATTAATAACTGCAGAGATCCAAATTCCACATAGGATATCACACCATCTATCGAGGGAAGTCATAGATTATTCTTGGCTTCACTATCTACGCCTGAAGAAAGTTAAGTGGCACTAGCAAAGAGGTAGAAAAGATTCATGCTCAAAAGTAAACAGAAGAGTAGAGCCTTAATACAAATGATAAGTCACTCTTTGATTTACAAGAAAATACAAACTAGGCTAGAGTTCTAAATAGTATCCAGAGCCAGAAAGTTTATTACCAAAGTTTCCAAATAGTACTCAGGAATATAAAGGAAGACTGAGTCCTCTTTGCTAAGAATTAAAAGTAACTGAACAATCCACATGCACGCTGCATACATCCCCCTCTGCTTCCACCGAGAAAACAGAGAAATACGATACCTGTTAGATGATAGAGAGAAAAGAACTAAGCTATAGATCCTTGAAAGCATACAGCAGCTACTCATTAATATGGAAGACATAGTAATGTATAATAGCCATAACATAATTTGGAAATAAAACAAAGATGTACAATGATTGTATTACCAAGCACAATGTCTGACACAATCCATTACTTCTTCTCTATATACACCACGAACCTCCTTCAGGCGCTTTACATGCTCCCTGCAAACGTTTTCTCTTATCTGCTTATCAGTTTCTTCCAGAAGAGATATTGACTGTGATTGCCGATTCATATACAATGATGCCTACAATTGATCAGGGATACTGTTAAGTGATGTGAATCCATGAAACTTGATAAGGAAGATACTTAACACTTCTCCAGCAATGAGTTCAGGTGCCGCAAGAATGGGAAGAGAAGAAAGAAAAGATAATCTGGCAGGACAGTAACATGCTCCCCAAAAGTGAAATACAATATCAGGAGCCATGTCCCACATAAGAGAAGCAGAGTAGAACTAGTCTCAGACGTAGTATATATCAATGAACTATGCATCAATCCCATATTTGTGGGAATCTATCATATGAATCCTCTGTGTCCACTCCACTAGGTCCATTTTATTCTTTATCAGACAAAACATCTTAGTTAGATTATTTTTACACTGACCACCAACCTTCCCCACTCCTACCCCCGCTATTTGCTTGGGCCGTCATCCTCGCCACTATTTTCAAAACCTACTATACCATAAAATAAATTAATCATGAAGAGAGAAAACATGAAATTCGACTTCTAGACTCCTCCCCTTGGAGGTACAATTACCAAATCACATACAACACCTTAACCAATGGGACAATAAAGAAAGATGAGACTGTTATAATTGCCCAGGACATTAATTTCAAACTACCAGGACACTAAATATTCCATCAGTACTAATATATATAGGACATAATTTTGCAAGGCCAAATGCCGAGAAAGTGGTTGCATTTGAAACTTTAGCTCCAGTTAAAAAAAAGGTGCAATGTCCATTAAAGGGACACTACCTTAGCATATGGTTCTGCACAGCAGCTTAATAAAACACCACCATATAAATCCCTTCATTTGATGTTGTGTTCAATGGAGAACATCCGAAAAATCAGACAAATGGTGTCTTTACCTCATTTGCACCACTTCAGACATTTCAAACAATAAGGCAGCCTAATTACTATCTTTTAGTAAGGGGAAAATCTAGTCACCTGCTTGAAATTGGGTGCAAGACCTAAATGGTACAGCAAAAGCATGGTGTCCAGTAGCTCCTCTTCTTTTAGTGTTGCTGAAGAAACACTGTTCTCTCTGGGAACATATCTCATTTGCTGTATAGGAAGGAAGCCAAACTCTGATTCCGACTGGTCACTTGTGCTTGGTTTATCTGCAATATCATCATTCAAACTACTGGTGCTGCATTCTGCAGCAACATGAGCAGACCTTTCACGAATAGAGCTGCAATGTCCCCGTGAACCTTTTCCCATGTGTCTGATAGAATCTTTGGATATTCTTGTAAAATCGGCATCATAAGTAGAACAACAACACGGCTTCTGCTTACTTAGATGTGTAACCCTATCTTCTACATCGTCCATACACCCTTCTTCCCACCGAATCACTTCCTCGTGCTGCTCAATACCAATAGGATGGGATTTTGCTAGGTGATTATATGAACCACCAAGCCTAGGAATATCAACTCGATGAGGATCATTCTTGAGAAACAAGCCTACAGGAAAGGCTTGCTGACCTCCTCTGTGTAGGAAACCAACATCAGATGTTCCAGAGTCCTTCATCCAATCACAAATGTCCCCGAACCCCTCAGAGAGGAAATGGAGTACGATACCAAACAAAGAAACAAGTACAGAATTGCTTGAAACACCAGGCGGTGGCGAATCTCGATCTGCACCCCTGTTTTTAAGTAGAATGTTTTGTAAGAATGTCTTGAATACAGAGCCAGGTAGCTGAGGTGGTGATGTGGGTGGCATGAACTGCATTACCAAGCGGCAGAGGTCCCTCTGCTTCTCTTCAACCTGCAGAAGGAATGTGTTAATCTGCTTGTGGATGGAGAAACATATAAGGAAATTGCAAACCCTTTAAACTTGTTAGTAGAAGGGATGGGTATGTTTGATGGATCAAAAACATCACATGTAATGATTCTTAAGTGAAACATGAACAGAGAAAACTGATAGATGCACTCATTACTGGAACCAAGGCAGTTGCAAAGGCCAGATAAACTGGAAAGCTGGGCAAAGAGAAGATCTATATGATGCAGTAAAATCCATCATATCACCGTCTAAATGTAAGATTTGACAAGAGCAGCCAAGAAACTATAGAATTTTGAATAAGACAAGACACTAGGTAGTGCAGTAATGTATACGTACACATCTACTATGCATCTTATTCCAACTTTCTACTATTTTACTAAATAGACCAAGCAAAAAAGAATCGCCAGAACTTCAAAAGGTTAGATTTGTTGTTCGTTT
This sequence comes from Solanum etuberosum, assembly GCA_029582245.1. Lineage (NCBI taxonomy): Eukaryota > Viridiplantae > Streptophyta > Magnoliopsida > Solanales > Solanaceae > Solanum > Solanum etuberosum. The sequence goes on from JAJONR010008837.1 coordinate 13,097, forward strand.
TTATGTGCATTATAGTATTTTTTTACTTGATGTCCAATGCCAGCATTACGGATGAAGATTCATGTTACAATTTCCTGGGCAAGTCGACCAAAACGTCCTCTTTATTCTAACAGATGCAGCTCAGTGTAAAACTTGATCAAGTAGGAGAGCAATTCAAGTCAAAGGTCTGGGCCATATGACTGCGAGTATTGCGTTAAGTTTCAAATAGCTAAGATTGCTGGATGTTCCTATTAAACTTGATCAAGTGAGAATGTATCAGTTTAATGGTCAAGACATACTTTTGGCTGATAGGTTGTCTTAGTTTTTAATATTGCTACATACAAAATCTATGATGCTATTTCTCCTCTGAAAGCAGTTCAAAGTTAATGTTGAAATTGGAGACATCAAGCATCAAGTGCTCATTACATCACTGACTACCATATTAAGAGATTTGAGCTTTCATTTCAACGACAATACTCCAGTCACTTATACTTTAAGGACATATAACAATTGATTCACGTCTAACTTGTTCCAGGACTTTCAAGGAACACCATCAAATGCACTTAATCTTATTCAAGTATAAGGTAGCAATATTAGACTAAGAACTAACATGAGCATGGACCAATGTTGAAGGGATAAACGAGGACATAAAATACCAATATAAGTTCCGTTCCACCCACAAATAGAATACCTTGTTAATTATTTCTGACAAAGCACCTGTAGTCAGTAACAGGCTAGCCTCATTTGACACATCCTCACACGAACCAGACCACCATATAGAAGGCATCAGACCTTGAAGATCCTGCTTGTTAGGACTCTTCCGCGACAAAAACCCTTCAAATAAGAGGTCAAAATCTGAAGATCTCCACCACAGTGTCATCACTTCTTCCCGCCTTAAGATGTGGCATGCCAAGGCCAGATATATATATGAACCTGAGTAAGGACAGTTTTCTGTAAGGCTCAATGGCGCTGTTTTGCAAAAGGTCGAGAGCGAACTTATGATATGTTCAAACAAAATTCTCGACTCTGGGAACTCTAGAAGAGAATCAAGTATGCTGTCCAAACTCATATAGTCATGTGGAGGATGCATCCTAAAGACCTCCATTATCAGTGATAGAAGTGGACCACAAGATATATACTTTGTGCTTCCGTCTTCAGCAGCAAGTGTAGAGAATAATTCCTCACATATCCCACGAGAGACAGGGTGCGAAAGTTTTTCAAATGATACAAACCTTTTCAATCTTCGCAATTTCTCAACAGAACTGAACTCTGCCCTTCCCACACGCTGCATTTCAATTAGCCTTCTAAAACAATTAAGCAAATCAGTAGCAATTGAACTTCTGGTTGGTGGAGGCTGAATGGGAAGGAAACCTTTTACTGGGTACCTGAAAGGGATTTCCCCAAAGTTTAACTCACAACGTTCACCTTGAGAAAGAGAAATTGCTGGATAATATCCCAATCCAGGTACCATCTTACGAATACCAATAAATGCTACACCAAGTGAAACTCCATTTCGATAAAATGATATCTCATCACCATCCAAATCAATACAACATCCAATCACATCACCAACAACCCATGGCTGACCATAATCCTGAGCTTCCTTATTCCATTTACTGACCCTTTTTCCATCATATGCATACGAATCATCAGCATCACCCACACCCTTGTGATCAGTGAATGGGCAGGAAAGAGTCGCCCAGCCTAGCTGTTGTATACCAGAAGTTTCAAGAGTTACTTCATACATCCATTTCCCTTTCCAGACACAAGCATTGGCCCTTGCACTGCTGAATAGAGAATGACTCTCCATGATCAAAGGCTGTTTGACTATTCGAATATCACCACAGATGCTCGATTCCTCTAATTGAATAACCTGATGTTTACAACCATCACCACCAGCAGTCAAAATCCCTTCTCGTTTTCTGTCTGTACCAGCCTTCTGATTTATGTGGTACTTCAGAAATTCGTTCTTTATAACTGAGCGAACCACTTCAGCATCTATTGAACAAGAGAGTTGCTTAATACACTTGTATGGAAGATCAAAGATGTGCTCAAGGGTTCTTTCCACAGATTGATCGCCAAAACCATCACAATATGAAACAAGATGAGTTTTCTGAGAACTCTCCTTCCTATCTTCACCATTCAATACCACAGCCAACCCAGAAGAAAGGCCACCTATCCCTATACGTAGGCCGTCTTCTGCCATTAGCAACAATAGCACTCCAAGAACAATCAATCTTCACTCACCCAAATCTCAAAACAGCATCCAACGTCTCCCGTCAAAACCAAGTAGCAAAGATATCAATCATTCAACTGCCTACACAACAGAAAAGAACACTAATTCATCACTATTTCCTTAGTTAACAATGAACTTGCAGCTCCTTTATCCTACAAAATCAAAACAAACAAACTCAGAAAATCAACAAAAACTAAAACAAAACGAATAGATTTTTTCTCCACCATAAGATTAGCAAAAATGAAGTCGAGTATCAAAAACTCAAATTAAAGTGATAACTCAAACTCAAATACAAATTTCAGCTTTGACCTACACTTAATCCCAACTTTAACCTCTAATGATCGTTCAACTAGACTAAACACCCAATTTCCAGAATTTAATTCTCATTCCACCACTTAAACTCACAGAAATCAAAACTAAATCACCTCAAATTCGAATTCATTTCACAAAAAGCACAATTAAATAAATTTAAAAAAAAAAAAAAAAAAAACTACCTACAAACAACTGAAAGTTCAAAATTCAACGCAGATAAATATAGTTTAAAACAAATACTTACAGGTAAAGAAGAAGAAAACATACCTGTAGAACAAGGTACAAAAAGCTTTAAGGTGCGGTTTATTCGAAGAAAAATTAGAAGCGGCGGCTAAGGAATAGTGGGGGTTTTCAGGTACGCCATTGATGAAGGAAGAGAGAGAAAGTAGAAGAGTTAATTTACTAAGGAAATGAAGAGTTTGGATTTGATTTTATTTTTTTTCCAATTTTTTTCATTTGGGGATTTTGTGTGTATTTTGCCAGAAAGTTTGGAAGTAAAGAAGAAAATAAGAAACAGACCCTAACCATCCGCCAATTATACACCTGGCGGCTAAGAGCTTGTTGCCCGACTCGTGATTTCGTAAAGGCTGGTGTTGGTTATTGGTTTTTTTCTCGAGTGTATTAAACTTTTTGATTCGATTAATTTTATATAGTGTGATTTTCGAAAGGCTAGGTGTTGGTTGTTGATATTTTCTCTAGTGTATCGACTTTTTGATCTCATAAAGTCTAGTGTTGGTGGTTGGTTTTTTTTCTCGAGTGTATCGAGTTTTTGATCCAATTTGTTTTTTATGATGTGATTTCATAAAGGCTAGTATCGGTTATTGGCTTTTTTACTCAAGTGTTGGTTGTTGGCTTTTTTTTTTCCGAGTATATCGAGCTTTTGGTTCGATTTGTTTTTTATGATGCGAGTTGCATCAACAACTTCTTTAAATATATAACGTTTAAAATATTGAAGGATGAAATTAACGATGTCTTGCCTGTTACAAATTTAGTATCGATACAACATGCATATAGAGTATAGACAACTTTCCTCTCCCCTTGAAGTATTGTTCTTAATTGTCTTAAAATGATAAATCATAATCTACGGACACATGTTAATAACTATTATGCTCGATACTATTATTAATATTATTATAAATATTAATAATTAATAACTTATAAATACATACATTAAGAGAAAGATACAATTATTTTTAAAAAAAACATTCCAGTGATCTAATAGCATATAATTAGTAACTAATTTGTGAACAATAGAATAAAATAATAAAATTTAAAACATACCTCAAATAGAAGAATTACGTAAAAGAAGATAAATTTGATAGATGAAGAAAGTTGATCATTGAAGTATTGAAAGAGGAATAAAAAATTGTTGGGGTAAAATAATTGAAAAATTGTATAAATAGGATATGATATATTAGCGTGCAGTAGAAATGTATTAAAAGACGTGCAACAGTCAATAATTTGAAAACATAATTGTGGGAATGACTGATAAGTCTCGTGACGTTGTCGGTGATTTGTAAATAGCGTGAGTGTTTGTGACTTGTTGTGCAGTGAGTAGTTTGTCACACGTGAATTTTCACCGGACATTTATTTTCAAATAAAACTTTTACGAAAATCTATGGAAAAAAATTATTTTAAAAAACTAATAATATAATATAATATAATAACAATTAGTAACTAATTTGTGAAGAGTAAAATAAAATATTTAGATTTAAAATTTAAATCATACCTCAAATAGAAGAATCACACAAAAGAAGATGAATTCGATAGATGAAGAAAGTTGATCTTTGAAGTACTAAAAGAGGAATAAAAATTTGTTAAAGTAATTTTAAACAATTGAGAGGCTGTATAAATAGGGTACGATATATAATTAGCGTGCAGTAGAAAATGTATTGAAAGACGTGCAACAGTTAATAACTTGGAAATCGTAATTGTGGCAGTGACTGATAAGTCGCGTGACGGTGTCGGTTATTTGTAAATAGCGTATAATGACTTGTCGTGTAGCTAGTAGCCACAAGACACTTGTTTTCAAATAGAACTTTCACGAAAATCTATGAAAAAGAAAAATACAATTATTTTTTTAAAAAACTAATAATATAATATAGTATAATAACAATTAGTAACTAATTTGTGAATGGTAAAGTAAAATAATTAAATTAAATTTAAACCATACCTTAAATAGAAGAATCACACAAAAAAAAATGAATTTGATAGATGAAGAAGGTTGATCTTTGAAGTACTAAAAAATTGTTAGGGTAATTTTATACAATAAAGAGGTTGTATAAATAGGATATGATATATTAGCGTGCAGTAGAAAATGTATTGAAAGACGTGCAACAGTCAATAACTTGAAAATTATAATTGTGACAGTGATTGATAAGTCGCGTGACGGTGTCGGTGATTTGTAAATAGCGTGATTGTTAGCTTGTCACACGTGAATTTTCACCAGACACTTGTTTTCAAATAAAACTTCCACGAAAATCTATGAAAAAAAGAAAAATACAATTATTTTTTAAATTATTTTTTTTAAAACTAATAATATAATATAGTATAATAATAATTAGTAACTAATTTGTGAATAGTAAAGTAATATAATTAAATTTAAATCATACCTCACATAGAAGAATCACACAGAAGAAGATGAATTTGATAGATGAAGAAAGTTGATATTTGAAGTACTGAAAGAGGAATAAAATTTGTTGGGGTAATTTTAAAACAATTGAAAGATTATATAAATAGGGTATGATATATTAGCGTGCGGTAGAAAAGATATTGAAAGACGTGCAACAGTATATAACTTACAAATTGTAATTATGACCAAAGAATGATGAGTTACGTGACGGTGTCAGTGATTTGTAAGTAGTGTGATTGTTAGTGACTTGAGTAGCTTGCCACACGTGAATTTGAACTAGACACTTGTTTACAAATAAAACTTTCACGAAAATCTATGAAAAAAATATAATAATTTTTTTAAAAAAAACTAATAATATGATATAGTATAATAACAATTCGTAACTAATATAGTAAAGTAAAATAATTAAATTTAAAATCTAAACAATGCCTCAAATAGAAGAATCACACAAAAGAAGATAAATTTGATAGATGAAGAAAGTTGATCTTGAAAGTACTGAAAGAAGAATTAAAAGTTGTTGGATAATTTTAAACAATTGAGAGGTTGTATAAATAGGGTATGATATATTAGCGTGCAATAGAAAATGTATTGAAAGGTATGCAAATCAATAACTTGGAAATTGTAATTATGGCAGTGACTGATAAGTCGCGTGACGGTGTCGGTAATTTGTAAATTGCGTGATTTTTAGTGACTTATCGTGTAGTGAATAGCTTGTCACACGTGAATTTTCACCCGACACTTGTTTCCAAATAAAACTTTCACGAAAATCTATAAAAAAAGAAAAATACAAAATGCAATTACTTTTAAAAAACATTTTAATATTATATAGTACAATAATAATTAATAACTAATTTTGTGAATAGTAAAGTGAAATAATTAAATTTAAAAGTTAAACCATACCTCAAATAGAAGAATCACATAAAAGAAGATGAATTTGATAGACGAAGAAAGTTGATCTTTGAAGTACTGAAAGAGGAATAAAAATTTGTTAGGGTAGTTTTAAACATTTGAGAGGTTATATAAATAAGGTATGCTATATTAGTGTGCAGTAGAAAATGTGTTGAAAAACATGCAACAATCAATAACTTGGAAATAATAATTGTGGCGGTTACTGATAAGTCGCGTGTCCGGATCAGTGATTTATAAATAGCATGATTGTTAGTGACTTGTCGTATAGTAAGTAGCTTGTCACACGTGAATTTTCACCAAGACACTTGTTTTCAAATATAATTTTCACAAAAATCTATCAAAAATAAACCTACAATTACTTTAAAAAACATTATAATAATTTAATAGAGTATAATAACAATTAGTAACTAATTTGTGAATAGTAAAGTAAAATAATTAAATTTAAAATTTAAACCATACCTCAAATAGAAGAATTACGCAAAAACAAAAATGAATTTCATAGTTGAAGAAGGTTAATTTTTGAAGTATTGAAAGAAGAATGAAAATTCGCTGGGGGTAATTTAAACAACCGAAAGGTTGTGTAAGTAGGATTTCGATAAATTATTGTGCGCTAAAAAATGTATTGAAAGACACACAACAATCAATAACTTGAATGTGATTGTGGCAACGACTGATAAGTCGTGTGACGATGTCAGTGATTAGTGAATTGTGTGATTATTAGTGACTTGTCGTGTATTGAGCAGCTTGTCACACGTGAATTTTCACCAGACAGTTGTATTCAAATAAAACTTTCACAAAAATCTATGAAATACAATTATTTTTTTAAAAAAAAGCATTCTAATAATATAATATAATAACAATTAGTAACTAATTTGTGAACAATAAATTAAAATGATAAAATTTAAAAGAGTCAATAACTTACAAATTGTAATTATGACAATCAATGATGAGTTACGTGACGGTGTCGGAGATTTGTAAGTAGTGTGATTGTTAGTGACTTGAGTAGCTTGTCACACGTGAATTTGAACTAGACACTTGTTTTCAAATAAAACTTTCACGAAAATCTATGAAAAAACATATAACTTATTTATTTTTAAAACTAATAATATGATATAGTATAATAACAATTCGTAACTAATATAGTAAAGTAAAATAAATAAATTTAAAATCTAAACCATGCCTCAAATAGAAGAATCACACAAAAGAAGATGAATTTGATAGATCAAGAAAGTTGATCTTGGAAGTACTAAAAGAAGAATTAAAAGTTGTTGGGATAATTTTAAACAATTGAGATGTTGTATAAATAGGGTATGATATATTAGCGTGCAATAGAAAATGTATTGAAAGGTATGCATATCAATAACTTGGAAATTGTAATTATGGCAGTGACTGATAAGTCGCGTGACGGTGTCGGTAATTTGTAAATTGCGTGATTTTTAGTGACTTATCGTGTAGTGAATAGCTTGTCACACGTGAATTTTCACCCGACACTTGTTTCCAAATAAAACTTTCACGAAAATCTATAAAAAAAGAAAAATACAAAATGCAATTACTTTTAAAAAACATTTTAATATTATATAGTACAATAATAATTAATAACTAATTTTTTGAATAGTAAAGTGAAATAATTAAATTTAAAAGTTAAACCATACCTCAAATAGAAGAATCACATAAAAGAAGATGAATTTGATAGACGAAGAAAGTTGATCTTTGAAGTACTGAAAGAGGAATAAAAATTTGTTAGGGTAGTTTTAAACATTTGAGAGGTTGTATAAATAAGGTATGCTATATTAGTGTGCAGTAGAAAATGTGTTGAAAAACGTGCAACAATCAATAATTTGGAAATAATAATTGTGGCGGTGACTGATAAGTCGCGTGACCGTGTCAGTGATTTATAAATAGCGTGATTGTTAGTAAAATGTCGTATAGTAAGTAGCTTGTCACACGTGAATTTTCACCAAGACACTTGTTTTCAAATATAATTTTCACAAAAATCTATCAAAAATAAACCTACAATTACTTTTAAAAACATTATAATAATTTAATAGAGTATAATAACAATTAGTAACTAATTTGTGAATAGTAAATTAAAATAATTAAATTTAAAATTTAAACCATACCTCAAATAGAAGAACTACGCAAAAACAAAAATGAATTTCATAGTTGAAGAAGGTTAATTTTTGAAATATTGAAAGAATAATGAAAATTCGCTGAGGGTAATTTAAACAACCGAAAGGTTGTGTAAGTAGAATTTCGATAAATTATTGTGCGGTAAAAAATATATTGAAAGACACACAACAATCAATAACTTGAATGTGATTGTGGCAACGACTGATTAGTCGTGTGACGATGTCAGTGATTTGTGAATTGTGTGATTATTAGTGACTTGTCGTGTAGTGAGCAGCTTGTCACACGTGAATTTTCACCAGATAGTTGTATTCAAATAAAACTTTCACAAAAATCTATGAAATACAATTATTATTATTTTTAAAATTCTAATAATATAATATAATAACAATTAGTAACTAATTTGTGAACAATAAATTAAAATGATAAAATTTAAAACATACCTCAAATAGAAGAATCACGCAAAAAAAATTATGAATTTAGGTTAATGGAGAAAGTTGATTTTTGAAGTATTGAAAGAAGAATAAAAAAATTTTGGGGGTAACTTTAAACAACTAAGAAGTTGTATAAATAGGGTTCGATATATTAACGTGCGGTAAAAAATGTATTGAAAAGTGTACAATAGTCTATAACCTGAAAATCGTGATTGTAGCAGTGACTGATAAGTGGTGTGACAGTGTCAGTGATTTGTAAAATGTGCGATTGCTAGTGATTTCTCGTGCAGTGAGCAGCTTGTCACACGTGAATTTTCACTAGACGCTTGTTTTCTTGTAAATCTTTCACGAAATTCTATTTTTTTAAAAGTACAAATATTTTTTAAAAAACATTTTAATAATATGATATAGTATAATAACAATTATTAACTAATTTATGGACAGTAGAATAAAATATTAAAATATAAATTTAAAACATACCTCAAATAGAAGATTCACGCAAAAAAAGAAGATGAATTTGATAGATGAAGAAGGTTGATTTTTGAAGTATTGAAAATAGGAACAAATTTTTGTTGGGGTAATTTTAAACAACTGAGAGGTTGTATAAATTCGGTTATGATATATTGGTGTGGGGTAGAAAATATATTGAAAGGTGTGTAACTGTCAATAACTTAAAATTCATGATTGTAGCAGCAAACGACTGATAAGTCACGTGACGGTGTTAATGACTTGTAAGTTATGTGATTGTAGTGACTTGTCGCGCAGTGAACAACTTATCATACGTGAGTTTTCACCAAATACTTGTTTTTCAATAAAAATTTCACGAAAATCTATGGAAATTTGTTAGCTTTTCAAGAAAATCCTAATTTTTTTTTAAAAAAAAATTATCTAGTACTAAAAGGTTTTCATGTGAACCTTAAAATTTGTTACCTTTTCATAAGTTTTTTTTTATTCTTTTTCTATTTAAAAATTACTTAAAAGGGAAAAATCACGTGATATTCTTTACCTATTCAGAAGACCTTTCATAATTCTCATGTGGTTTTGAATTTAAAGGCAAGTATTTTAAATAACAGCCAAATATAAACATAAAAATAGACCAAGTCGCAATGACATACTTCAAATAAATAAATAAAATTAAGATAAGTCTCTCAAAGTCCAGCGATTTACTAAAACAAATTAAATGGATAAATGATTGTTTAACTATCGATTAATGAATTTGCAATTCCGTCTTTATTTATTTTTCTAAAATATAATTCTCTTTTATAGGGGAATATATTGAATCTTATTTTCTACACGACACTCTACCGTATGTTTTAATCAAAATTAATTTTCTATAAGACCATACTATTAAGAAAATATAGATAATGACTTATTTAAAAATTTATGAATTTAAGATCGTAATAAAATGAGTGATTGTGAGGAAAACAATTGAAGAGTTTTCAGAAATCTCTTATGTGATATACTTCAATGCAAATGAATAAAATAAGATTTGACAATTGATCGTATAATTGTAATTTTCAAACATTCTCCATTTAGCTTTTTATAAGAAAATAAATTTTCATAATTCGTTGCTTATTTGACAAATAATTTAAGAATTAGACTTTTTTTTTTAGCATTAGGCGTATATCAATTTACTTTAAAAAGTAAGTTATAAGCTATTACGCATCTCATGACAAATAAAAAGATAGCAATTCTTAAACCAAAAGACAATTATTAAAAAAAGTCAATTTATTAATCACTATAATCAAATATGTGCAAAACACATGCACAAAATTATATTAATATTCGATTTATGCTAAATAAATTCATACAAATACTCTATATTTAAATATAGTTAATTAGAATTATATTTACCAAATTGTCATTATTATCGAATTAACAAAAATCTCTTAAGTCGATTATCTTGCCTCTTCAATATGTCACAAAAATAATAATTATAAACAAGACAACTTCATTTACATGACCACCAAAACTATCCAGAGAAGATCAACATAAAATTGATTAGCAATAAACTAAATATTATGATATATTCACATATCAAACATCCACAACTTATTTTGATATAAGTTTATTCCATTTAGAAGTACTGTTATATATCTACTCTATATATGTATAAATCAACATACTATTACTATTAAAGTTAAGTTGTTATTTTCGATCTCTAATATCCGTCTTGTTATAATAACTTGCATATAAAATAAGGTATAATATGCCTAAACGGAGGCCTACATCAATTAAAATTTGCAATAAATTATTATAAATACGTAATTGATCCACTTCATCTGATAAAAAAAATGTCTTAATAGATTTTTCTATCATTTGAAGTTAAAATTAAGACGCAAAAGAGAGATAATACACTTACTTAATTGTTCTGATGACTTTATTCTATAGGTATATGTAGCGACTTTCTTAATTGTTCTATGAATTTTATTCATTTTTTTAAAGTTTAATCCTTTCTATAGCTTTTATATATGATTTATGACTTGCGGAAATGAGTGATACAATTTTTAAATTAAAATAAGAGTTATTTTGTCCTTTAAAAAGTAATCTAATTGTATGACTAAAAATCTTTGAAAACTCTCAAATAAAAAAATGAATGTGAAAATCACTTATTAATAAGATGATTATAATTTTTACATTTTTTGTGAAATATTAATAAGGGGTAGGTACGTTATGGTCAAGGGTGCGTGAGAAAAACAATTCCGTTTTTGTGTTATTTAGTATTTTGGTCTTCTATTAAAAAATGCAAACATATTCAACAGATAATAAAATGATAACTTCTCCTATCTGTTTTAATTTATTTGTGGCATAAACTTAAGATATATCAAATATATCAAAAATATTCTTTATTCTTGTAGTCTTAAACTCTTAATCATATTACGTGGAAAATTGAAATTAAAGAATTGTCAGAAACGAAAGAGGCATTTGTTTTGAAACGAATATAAAAAAAAAATAGAACAAACAAATTAAACTAAGGAAGTATTAAAATTATAATTAACACATGCAAACATATTTAATAGAGAATAAATAAGTCGTGAAAATTTTAAATGCCCTACTTTGAGAAATGAAATATTGGAAACAAATAATACAGAGAAATAAAATGTATTTTACTAACAAAAGTTCAGTAATAAAAAGTGAAAGTACTGAATGTCTAATTGAATGCATTCTCTTACTAATACTTCACTTAAACAACATTAAAACATATTAAATGCAGTTTTAAAAAAATCTAATTGTATTGTGTTTCATAAATTAATATCTTATAAGAATATTGTAACAAATAACCAAAATCTTATCCAATCAAATTAATTGCCGCCACTACATTAATAATAATAATAAAAAAAAAAGCTATACAATCCTAGTGAAAATCACTTCATAAATACCCCTTTCATTAACTAATTTCTGTACCACGATCACAATATTCAACAATGTAAATTAATGTAAATCATTCCAATATATGTTTTATTTTATTCAAACGTAACTTAACGTACATCACGAAGAACAATAGCCAGAACAACATAAAACCACCCTCCTCGTTATTATTATAACCCGTCTCTACAAGCAACAATTAAGAAATACTCCGTAATTAATAAGAAACTAATGAATGAATTAATAACTTAGTACGTACTTTGATTGATAATGGAGAACCGTTCATGACAATTGAAACTACTGTGGCAGCAATATCACATAATTGCACTCAGTTTTTTTTTTTTTCCCCATAAAAATCGATCATGGATCAAACCACAAGTACATTTTTTAATCAGACTTTAAAAAAGTATTTTTGGTATTTTTTTCCTCTCTTGCCTAGGTGCATAATATATAATAATTATAACGTAAATTAAAGAGATTATCACTCTGATTTCATTGATGGTAGAAATGAGTATGTTATTACTCGTTACAATTGGCAAGCCATACCTGCAAGCTATATTCACATATATAAATACCAATTAAATTTTTAATAAAACTTCAAGAAAGAAGAAAAATAATTGTTTCTTCTGGAAAATAATCACGTACCACTCAGAAGAAAGATAACTTAGAGCCCGTTTGACATTGTTGTTGGGAGGTAAAAAATGTTTTTTCTTTTTTGAGAAAAGTGCATTTTTTTTTTTTGAAAAATCAAGTGTTTGGCAAATCTTTAAAACTGCTTTTAAATGGAAGCAAAAATAGTTTTTCTGCGGTTGGGAAGAATCTAAAATTTTCTGTTTCTTAAAAAAAGAAAAAGTAAAAGCAGAATTATTTATTTATTTTAAGACTAAAAAAGTAAAAGAAGAAAATTATTAATTAATTTTTCAAAAGCACTTTTATGAAAAGGTTTTTTTTTTTAAAAGTACTTGTAAAAATAAGCAGTTTTTAATACCAATATATCAAACGGGCTCTAAATATTGTCATTACATATGAGATCCCTGAAAATTCTTCCGTATTTTTTTTTCTCAATCACTCTTCTAATTGTGATCCTATTAACTTTATGAAAAATAAACTATATATGTGTGATGATCTAATAACACATGTGACTTCTTTGTCGTTATTTTCTAAACACAATAATGCGAATTTTTAATTATATATTATTCTACTGTCTCAAAATAAGTGTAATATTAGTAAAAATTACAGTTATTAAAAAAATTAAAAAATACAATATATATTTTATTGAATTATCTTTATTTAATAAATATCTCTTGGAATTTAAATACTATTAAGTAGATGGAGTATATATATAAGGGTATTGTTAAAAAAACATGAGTAATTTTTCTTGTCTTGAATTTTTAAGATAACACTTATTTTAGAATAATTTATTTTTTCCGCCAAGACAACATTTATTTTGGGACGAAGAGAGTATTTAATTTGACGTATTGACTGATTAAGTTGGGTAATTAAGCTTAGAGGAACCATTCATGTTAGTTGACTTGTGAACTTAAGATTGTGAGGGGGCAATAGTTGTAAAATGGTAAACGGATTTGAAAGCAACACATATTATTGATGATTTATGACAAAATGCTAATTGATTAATCACCAATAATTCAATTTTAAAATAGAAACACGTAAAAAATAAATTGTGATCTTTTGAGTGTGAAAATAACACTTGTTAAAAGAAAAGGGATGTGAAGAATTAATATTATTTTATTTGATTAATCTGTGTTTGTATCTTTAATTAAATCCTTATGTTTGGTCGTTACCTTTTTAAGCATGTGAAGGAACTCAACTTTCCAAGAAAACAAAAAACAAAAAAGGTATGTGAAAAATAGTATTAATTAAATTTGATGATTAACCCTTCAACAATATTAATTAAACCCATATTGTTAAATAACTATAAGACTCTTTCGTATCATTAAATTCTTTATTACATGTAGTCTAAAGTAGGATAGTTGAAAAAACCATCAATAATTTTATAAGGTTCTAAGTCAGAATTTCTATAAAGAAATGTCAAAATATAAAGAAGTAAATTTACGAAGATGTTAAATATATATTGTTAGTCCTGTATTAAGGTTAGAAAAAGCAGAAACAGATAAAATATAAAACAGACAGAAAATAAATAATCTGAATCCACAGAACCCACTGTGTTTCCTTAAGAAATTTAATCCCCTCAAGTACCCGAGGTTGCAGATTAATTCCTCCCAAGATAAAACGGATTAACTATTAGAGAAGTAGTGGTACCTCGACCTTCACTAATTTCAGCGAACGCAAGAACAGCAATGAGAGCACACACAGACTCAGTCGATCGACAATTTTGATTTTGTGAGAAAATGTATGCAGAGAGAAAAAATTTCAGTGTTTGAAAAATGGGAAAAACCTCTCTATTTATAGCCAATTGTAGCAAGGAACGCGACTGTTCGGACAATGGTGTGAATGCATCTGTTTAGACATGTCTTTCCAGAACGTTGTGTCTTTTGGAAAAAATAACGTCTTTTCGGAAGGAACATGTACCTTCAGAATGACATTATCGTTACGCGCGAATTTTAAATAATTCTGTTACGCGAAATTAATTATGTTAATTAATTAACATTCTGAATTAATTTTCAAGAGAAAGAAAATTACTTAGTGATATTGATTTAAATAAATTTTGTCCAAAAATATTATCAATCAATTAAAATCCAAAGCCGAAGCCGAGCGACGACGACGGCGCGAGGGGGCACCTTGTTCTTAACCCTTTAAGAGTTAAAGGAAGTGTTTCCTAATATAAGGACAACATTTTTCCTTTCTTCTATCAATATGGGAGAAATGACTTTTCATTTTCAAAGGTCTTTCATTTGAAATGACTTTTCATTTTCCCTCAAAATTGGTTCCCCCACATTTCCCAATTTCTCATTCTTATTTTCTATTCACACCTTGCTAAAACCCAACAATCCCCCACATGAATGGGGAATGACTATTGTTAAAACATATGCATGAAAAACTTGTGTGTCTCGTAAGTAAGAGTTAATCGCATCTAGATAAGTAGGTTTCCCTTTGAACTTTTCGTAGTGAACATATATCGGATATACTCGGTCAATCGGTAGATTTGATATCTTTGAACCGTCGAACTTTGGTGTATACCTAGACAACATAAGTCACACAATCAACCCTTGAACTGTTTTTGGTTCTCATTGTTTTGTTCGTTTCAGCCATGAACACGTCTTGGTTAATAAGTGCTTAGAGAACTGGCCTTACCGGATTCTCCTTGAAGCGGCTTACACTTCACACTTACATAGGTGGTTTCTAAATGTGTTATCTCGTAGATACACTATTTGATATACCCTGTATCAAACTTAGAAACCATTAAAAAGTCCTTATGCATTTATCCTGGTTACTGAACATTGTCTCATCATGAGAATGGACCATAAAATAAGTTTTGACAATGTTGAACCGTCATCTATGACT
>JAJONR010008839.1:0-14668 GCA_029582245.1 Solanum etuberosum
GAGTTAAGTTATTCAGGAGTTGGGTAAAGCCAAGGTAAGTGTTCCTTTCAGATTTTTTTCAAGCTTAAGTTGTGTTTAGCATTCCAACTCGCATACTCATACATTCAATGTACTGATGCCATTTGGCCTGCATCTTCTTATGATGCAGACACAGGTAACCAGGATCAGCATCTTAGCGCATCGTTAATTCTAGTTGAGCTCCAGACTTTTTGGTGAGCCTCCTTGCCTCCGGAGGATCCCTTTTATTGCTTTTAATAGTTTTAGTTTCATTAGGATGTCATGGGTCTTGTCCTGACATCCATCTCAGTTGTTTAGAGGCTTCATAGACAGTCATATGTTAGTTCTTGAGTTTTCTATTTCCTGTTTTAATGGCTGAGACTTGAGTTGCCATTTTGGCTAAATTTAATATTTCTTAAAGACATTTGCATGAGTTATCCTTTGAGACTATTTCTTGTGTTTAAGAGTTCCGCTGAGTAAGTAAGCCAGGCGAAGGGTTCGCTTGGGGCCAGCAATGGTTCTCGAGTGCCAGTCCCGCCCAGGGTGTAGGCTCGGAGTGTGACACGAGCGAGATCGAGAGAGGGGCGAGCGAGATTGAGAAAGGGAGTGTATTCGTTGCATTTTTTTATTGATTTCGGATAAAAAAATACAAATACAATCAATTGATACATTGTAACGACCTGTTTTCGTCGTTATAGACAAGCCAATGGGGAAAGAATTGGCCAGAAAAACTTTTGGGTAGTAACTTGGGAATTCCTAGCCTAGTCCAGATTTAGATGAAATCTGAGTCAGGGAGGTCTAGGGAAATTTGGTAATGAATTAGAGAGTTAATTATAAATTCGATCACATGAGTAGATAACCAAGACGTTAAGGAGCCCGTACGACTTTACAGAATTGAATTCGGGAGAGTAGAACTCCTAAAACTGATCTTAGCGTGAACGGGTAGTTTTTGAACGTCAAGGGTAGAAGGTGTGTTGTGGAATGAGAGTTTAGAACTCAAATTCCAACTCTCTGTCTCCGTGCAAGTCACCAGGGCGGGGCCGCTGTGGTGGGTTGGGTTCCGCTGTGGCGGGCCAGTCACGACTTAAGTCGGGAAAAACCCAAATTTCATTATTTTTCTGCAAACTTCGTTCTTAAGAGCTAGGAGACGACCCAGGGCGATTTCTTGACAGTTTTCCATGAGTTTTGGTGCTAAAGGTAAGGATTTTACTCCCCTAATCAGTATTTCGATCCGTAGAACTTAGATTCTTAGGTAATTATCGTCGGGGGGGGGTCTGTGGAGGTTGGCCTAAATTTGATGGTGGGAAAAAGCCCTAGATGCACCTTAGGATCATGGGTTTGGTCTTGGGTTACTGGGTTTGTTGTAATCCGAGTAAATTAGACCTTAATTATTGATCCTTGCGTTAAATTATTCGTTTGTAGACCAAGAACAAGCATAAAAAATCCAGAAAGGGAAGGCTCAAGTGTCTTAGGAGGATTCAAGCTTGGTTTCGAGGTAGGTGATGGTTTGATTTTCTGTTTGTGTGATATATGCCAGTTGATTGCTACATTGTATGCATGCGTGTATGTGAATAGGGAAATGTGAATCGAACCTAATGAAATGATTATGTGTAAACAATACATGCCATGAACCTATTACTTGATTGTATGATTTGAGTATTGTTCACTATGGGTGTGATTGTGATTGTGATTGTGGTTGTGCTGATTGGATCGGGTGTCACGTCCCGACACATATATTGGATCGGGTGTCACGTTCTGACACATACATTGGATCGGGTGTCATGTTCCGACACATATATTGGATCAAGTGTCACGTTCCGACACATGCATGGGATCGGGTGTCACATTCCGACACACTAACAGTTTGGATGTGGGTTCCATGAGAGAACCATTGTGATTGTTATGTTATGTCTACTTGGCATTGATAATGAAAGACGGTGTGTTGCTCTAAATTGATGACTGAACTGTATTCTGTATATATATGCTTATTATGTTGTAATTGCTTGTGTGTATTGTGCTTATGGGAGTGGCCGCGTGATCCTACCAGTACACTGTGGTTGTGTACTGATACTGCACTTGCTCTTTCTTTGTTGAGTACAGGGCATCTTCAGGCGGCTACTGACAGACCTCAGCTAGGTGACTATTGAGCATGACCGGATTTAAGGGTGAGCCAGGATCACACCACGAGCCTACACCCTAGGCAGGACTGGCACTCGAGAATCATTGCTGGCCCCAAGCGAACCCTTGGCCTGGCTTACTACTCAGTGGAAGGCTTTACTCAACAAAGATAAATCCATGTAATAACTAGAATGTTATAAAGGAAACATTCAACTAGCCAATAAGGCAACTCAAGTCTCAACATAAACTGAATGAAAATGAAAAGACTTATGAACTATAACTAGATGTCTATGAAGCCTCTAATACTGTCAGGACAAGACCCCCGATAATCGTAACAACTGAAATGATAAAACGATAATAAAGGGATCCTCCGAAAAGCAACGAGGCTCACCAAATGACTCTGAAATGCTCAACTGCATCATAAAAGATGCAGGCCGAATGACGTCAGTACATGGAATGTAAGAGCATGCGAGGGGAATACTAAAACAAGACATAAGCTTGAAATGGAACTGAAGAAACTTACCTTGTCTCAACTCAACTCATTTCAATATAAAGCAGTAGTAAGGATTCAATATAAAGAAAAGCTTTAAAACATGTAAATAACAACTCAGTGTATTGAAAAACACACAATAACTCAGTTTGTATATGAAAATACAAGTAACTCTGTGTATATAAGAATACAAAATATCTCTGTGGGAGTTTGTCTAACCGACAACCATCACTATGAGCTATGTGATGATACAACGTCTTGCCTCACGCTGTCAGGGTCGTCCTATACCTTGCCGGGGGTATAGAACCTACTCACTAAGTGGATCCACTAGTCTATGCTAAAAGCATTAAGGAATCATCTAAAAAGTATGACCCTTTTCTACCCATATTGGCTACACGGTTTAAGGAGACTTTGAATGATCTGAACTCAAACTCGTCCCCAAATCGGTGCTCAATACTACTCCCAAAATGCAACTAGCTCATATGTATAAAAACATAACTCTTTCTGTGGTTTGAGATTATTACTCAAAAATTAGCTCAAAAGCTCTCTTGGAAATCAGTGTTTCCTCTCTTGTTTAAATGTGAAAACATTTACTCTTTTGGAATACTTAGTTCTCATATAATCTTTTGAAGAAATGAACTTCACTCTTACTCTTACTCAACTCAATGCTCAAGTTTTTAAAACAAGTTTAAAACATTTGTAAAAGACTCTAAGAACTCTCTAAACTTGGCTCTTAACTTTCTTTAAATTTGAATTTATGGATTCAAGGTTATGATTCATGTTTACGGATGATTTCTAGATGTTTAGAAGTCATTTAGAGTAGTTAGAATCGATAGGAAGTGTTAGTACACTTTAGGAGAACTTAAATGGGCTAAACGATGAAAAACGGGTGGGGCAGACGTCTCGGGCGCATTGCTGGCGCGGGACACCAGCCCCAAAGTTCTGGAACTGCTTTTTGGCGCACTGCTGGCACACCTCCCTAGCCCCTCTGGCGCAACTGGGGCGCGCCGCGCCAGCCCTTCCCCAGGCAAACCCGACGAAATTTTCAACTCGTTTTCTGATCTTAACTCGACTAAATTCGATTATTTTCTCAATTTCCCTTTAGATTCAGATACCCAATACATGTACACAAGAATCTAATCAAACACAACTCTAAAATCGACACGATTTCCTCAATAACTCATCAATCTGATATTAACTTAAGAACGAAAGCCAATTTCAAGAACACAACTCAAGAACATCAAACCTTCAACTTTCTAGAACGAATTTAACACTGAAATTAACATGATTGACGCGTGGGTGAACGAACCCAACGCTATGTGAACTCACATACCTCGTAGGGATTAACCCTTGGCGAAATCCACAAGCGAAATCTCAAGAACGCGACGAAACCCTTGGCTTTTCTCCTCTTTTCTCTTCTCTCAAAGCCCTAGCGTAATTTTGGAATGCGTAAACTGAACCAACTCAGTTTAGACCCCAAATAAATTATTAAAAATGAATTAAACTTATTGGGTAAGGAAAAGACCAAAATACCCCTCTTAAATTCGGGTGACTTTCCTTATCCGGACAGCCCGACTTCAAACAGGTATATCTCCCTCATACGAGCTAAAAAATTAGCAAACTTGGTAACGTTGGAAAGAGGATTCCAAGACCTTTCATTCGATATCTTATGGCACACCTAACTCATCCTGTACTGAAAGTTATGGTCGTTTAAAGTTGACCCAAACTCACACTTAGCATAACTTGCCAAATTTCCAGATTTCTATTCTTTCCAAAAATAGCTATTTCTATTTCTAGTTCTTTCTAAGGCGGGATGTTACAGCCAATTCTTTCAGGCTGCCATGGATCTCTCTTGTTTAAATCCACTCTTTTCGGACTCAGACTATTTGTTTAGGGTGTTTTGTTTAGTTTTCGGGGTTGCGCCCCCTTTTCTTAGACTTGTTAGTTAATCAGAATTTTGGTACAATGACTTTCAGTTTCTAGGGGTGTTTTTCGCAAATGTTTTAGTAGTTGTTTTGTTAAACTTTCGGAGTTTATGGGAACTCCAAATTTTCTTAGACATTTAAACTTGTTTCCGTATCTTTAAATGTTCTAGTTTTCGTTACCTTGTTTAGTTGGGTTGTAGTAATGGTTCTCCCATCGGAGGGTTAGTGTGGGTGCCAATCACGACGGTCTGGGTAGTGACATACAAATACATATACAGTTGAATACAAAATTCTTTTTTCGAATACAATCGATATAAAATATAAATCTCTCAGCTATAATTGATTGGATACGTTGATACATAATACATTTGACAGAGAGGATGAATTCATACTGTATTCATATAAATACAAATACATTTGATACAAAATACAAATATAATTTTTTGAATACAATTGATATAAAATACAAATATAGATAGATAGAGAGAGAGAGGAGAGGCAAGGGAGAGAGTTTGCTATGAAACCAACACATAGTGATTTATTGTAAATTTTTTAAACTATAACTATATTTCATAAATATGTTGACATTTTTGTCTTGTTCCATAATTTTTTAATATTTGGTTTAATGATGCATATTAATCTATAATATAATATCTCCATTTCTACTTTCTACCAAAAAAGAAAAAAAGCTTAGATAAATACATACTATATATAATAGGGTGGGGATTACTTTCTATAAATAGGAGGTAACAAGATTCATTATTTTCATAATCTTGATTAATTTTTTGCAATTTTACAGTAACATAACTTTGATCCTTGAAAGCAAAGATACAACAGGGAGATTATTCAAGTATGACATAAGAACAAATCAGGTCACATTACTTCTAAGTGGACTAGCAGGACCAGCAGGAGTAGCAGTCAGTTTAGATGGTTCATATGTCTTAGTCACAGAATTAATAGCCAACAGAATCAAGAGATTTTGGGTGAGAGGCACAAAAGCTAATACAGCACAAGTATTTACAAACTTGAATGGATAACCAGATAACATTAAGAGGACAATTTTAGGGGACTCAATTTCGGATATATTTATGTATTTTACTATCAAATATTTACCCAATTTATTACTATAAAAAATTTACATTTACACCTCTTGTGACGTATATTTGTAACTAATATATGAGTTATGATAAATATGAGTAATGATAAACAAAGAAATTTATCATCACCATATCATATCCTCATATCATATATCATCATATATCATATATATTATTAAAAGTGGTAAGAATCTAAGTCAAAAGTTGAATTACAAGAATACCCCTTACTTGTTAATTTATTTTCTTAAAATCATTTTAATTTTTTTTTCATTTAAAATCAACTCCATAACTAAACCTCTTCATTTTCATAACTTATATTCATAATATTCATTAATCGTGTGTCTTTAACTCACACATTATTATCTTAAGTTAATATTATTTTCTACTTCTTTTTAGCTTCCATCCGTTAAAAGAATTTTTCATATTTTGTTTTACCTTCTATAAAATCAACGGTATTAGCCTTTGGGCCATTGTCAATTTATTATATGCTTTCTTTTTAAAAATACTCAATATTTCACTCAACTTTGGTTTTTAACTCAAAAGTCACTCAACAATGAATTCTTTTCTCAGAAAGTCACTCAACTTTGGTTTTTAACTCAAAAGTCACTCAACAAATCGATTTTTTTCTCAGAAAGTCACTCAACTATAGATTTTTTCTCAAAAAGTCAGTCAACTTTGAATTTTAACTCAAAAGTCACTCAATCATGAATGTTTTACTTACAAAGCCACTCAACCATGAGTATTTTACTTACAAAGTCACTAAACCTATTCAATTAATTTTTTTAATTAAAATTTACTTTAATAAAATTTTTATTCCTAAGCAAAAAAAAAAAGTATCCATTTGTACTGCTTAAAAATATCCAATTTCACCGTCAATATACTATACTTAATTTTTTTTTTCAAACTGGAACGATGTTCCTATAAATACGTATTAAACATAGTGTAGAAAATAATCATAAAACTCATGGAATTTAAAGGTTCTTAAAATAATTAATCCTAACTATTATATT
Organism: Solanum etuberosum; assembly: GCA_029582245.1. Classification (NCBI taxonomy): domain Eukaryota; kingdom Viridiplantae; phylum Streptophyta; class Magnoliopsida; order Solanales; family Solanaceae; genus Solanum; species Solanum etuberosum. Next base: position 6,638 of record JAJONR010008839.1, read on the forward strand.
TGGGGGAAAAGGTAAAATAAAAGGATCACTATTATATTTTTAGTAGATCGAGTCAAGTAGGTGGGTCATCTTTTTTTAATTTTAGTTAGAAATGAAAATTTCATGTAAGTAAATTTTAATTTTAAAAAAATTTAATTAAATAGGTTGAGTGACTTTCTGAAAAAAGAACTCATAGTTGAGTGACTTTCTGAGAAAAGAAATCACAGTTGAGTGACTTTTGAGTTAAAAACCAAAGTTGAGTGACTTTCTGAGAAAAGAATGAACAGTTGAGTAACTTTTGAGTTAAAAACCAAAGTTGAGTGACTTTCTGAGAAAAGAATCAATAGTTGAGTGACGATATGAGATATTACCTCTGTATTCTTATCACTTTCTCCAACAATTTATATTCTTTTTATATTAGTTTCTTAGACCTTTGTTTTGCTCTTGATAATTTTTGTTCTCTTTTGTTCTTTGTTGTTTATTGCTTGCGTTTCAATCTTCAGACTTTGTTTTATATTATGTGACTTATTTTGCTTGGTCATTTTTTGGAATTCTCGCGTCTACTCAATCTCTTCATTCCCTTCTCTATTATTTTTTAAAAAAATTATACTAATTAGCATAGAATACACGTGTGTTACTAGTTAATATATATGAATAATGATAAACAAAAAACTAAAATTTAAAATATTTTTTTTTGCATATTTATTCTTTCTGATGGTTTTTAAAAAAAGATATGAACATTTTATTCCAAACTCACGCCTTTAAAAAAGATAAAAACTTTTTTAAAATATCTATCTTTTGAAAATTTAAAATAAAAACACTAATCCTTAAGTAATTTGTGTTCATATTCTATCTATATGTTGGAAAGATATATATTCCCCCCCACACACACACCCAAAAAAAATAAAATATCTCCTTTTAGTCAAAGGTGTTGATTAAAAAAAATTCAACTAACTTGTTTATCTCCTTTATGAAATTTCATTAAAAATAAATACGTAAAAGCTATTTAATTTTAAAACAATGATCTTTTATGGACTCCTATATATTTATTTATTAATATAGAAGGTATAAAAATTTAATTTTAAAATACAGAAGAGGTATAGATTAGAGTTTAGTGTAATTAAACCTTAGAGTTTACTGTATAGAATAGAGTTTAGGGAGGGGGCAAATTTAGCAGTTGCTAACTCTTTTGTGTTTTGGGCAATTCCTCCTTTATGCTCAGAAGAAGGATTGCAAAAATATGATATTTCTACCCGCGGTCATTATAACGGTTCCTTCTTCTTCTTTTTTTGATGATTTAAAGGCGACAACTCTTTTCACCAAAGAATTGGGAATTTTTTTGTATGGCTAAAATGTTAATTACTATTAATGAAAATTGCAGTATCTACTATGTAGTAAAATCCCCTACCCCGAGTAGTACTAAGTACTAACAGCATGCTGCCACTATGGGAAACTTTATAAAACAATAAACATTAGGCAACTCTAAAGTTACAATTTCACTAATCACAATTCGCAGCTACACTTTGGTTAGCTACACATTTATATTTGTTGTATTTTTTTTCCGTTAATTTCGAAGAAATTTTTTAAATATAAACTGATTTGTATCAAAATGAGTGTATATTGGGAGGAGAGAGGCGAGCGAGGTCGAGAGAGGGAGTGTATTCGTTGTATTTTTTTGCTAATTTCAGAGAAAAAATACAAATACAAATTGATTTCTATACAAATACAATTAATTGATACATAATACAAATACAGTTGAATATAAAATTGGTTTTTTGAATACAATCGATATAAAATATAAATTTCTCACCTATAATTGATTGGATACATTGATATATAATACATTTGACAGGAAGGATGAATTCATATTGTAGTCATATGAATACAAATACATTTGATACAAAATACAAATATAATTTTTCGAATACAATTGATATAAAATACAAACTCTCACCTATATTTAATTAAATATTATTGATACATAATATATTTGAATAGATTTCTTCTTATTGACAGGAGAGAGAGAGTGAGAGAGAGAAAGAGAGGGAAAAAAGGCAAGGGAGAGAGTTTGCTATGAAATCAACATATAGTGGTTTATTGTAATTTTTTTAAAACTATACCTATATTCCATAAATATATTGACATTTTCGCCTTGTTCCATAATTTTTCAATCTTTGGATTAATGATGCATATTAATCTATGATATAATATCTCCGTTTCTACTTTCTACAAAAAAGATATATAATAATAGGGTGGGGATTACTTTGTATAAATAGGAGGTAACAAGATTCATTATTTTCATAATTGCTTCCTCAAAGACATGACAAGTATGAAGAGAGCAATATTCATAATATTTTGTTTTCCCATTGCTTATTCTCAAATTGTTATGACACCATTACTTCCATTTAAAAAGCTCCAACTTCCTTCGGGAACCGTAGGCCCTGAAGCCAGCGCTTTTGATCTTTTAGGCAACGGACCATACACAAGTGTGGCCGATGGCAGAGTACTCAAATACCAAGGTCCGCGTATGGGCTTTACCGATTTCGCTACCACATCACCATTAAGGTATTAAAAAAAAACTACTATGTTCTTGTTTACTTATCATGTTAATTAGTAAAAGTAGTTGTTTCGGAATATTTGTCATTTAAAAAAATAGAGACAATTAATGATTGATTTCTTCTAATTTTATCTTTAACTTTAACCGTATAAGATTACATAACATGTTAATTAAAATCTAATCAGAACTCATAAAATAGAACTTACTTATTCTTCACATTAAGGTATAAAAAAAAAACTACTCAAGCAGAAGAGTGGTTGGAATTTACGGTCGATGGTGGTTTTTCACATTATGTTGGAGCAAGAGAAACTCCCTATACTACAACCTAAAATCTAATTGATTGAGGAGAGAATTCAGTATAGCAACTCCGTATGCCACAACCTAAAGAATTGTATATTCTCTATATCATGGGCCTTAAATCACCAATTATGGGTGTGTTCGAATTTCCTAGAATGAACATTTATTGAGAAATCAATATTAATATGGTGAAAGGTTAAGTCATAAATGAGAATAAATTAGTTAAATACTCTCTTTGTCTTAAATTAACAATTACTTTAGGTAAAAATTGTTGTCACAAAATAAACATGATATTTATATAGTGTAAGTAGTTACTTTCTTTGTGTTTAGGACCAAGGAGGTATGTGATGGCAAAAATGACCCAAATTTACTAATCACATGTGGAAGACCCCTTGGCCTTCGGTTTTACTACAGAAGTGGTGACCTCTACATAGCTGACATCAATTATGGGCTCTTGGTTGTTGGACGAAACGGAGGGCCTGCTAGACAACTTGTTACGGGAATAGATGGCAAGCCTTTTGCCTTTACAAACGCGGTAGACATGGATCAATTAAATGGAGTCGTTTATTTTACAGATTCAGGACCAATATTCCGCGCCACCAGGTTCGTTAATACACGCATTGTTTATTTTACTATATTTAAGTTATGTAATGATGTAAGAGTACATGTTAGTTTAACCATCATTAAGTATTAATTATACTCTATCTATCTGGTAGATACATGTCATGCATGTATTGACTTGATATAAATATCAGGATAGTATAAATTCCTAACCTAGAAAATTAATAAGTGACAAGTTAATTTAACTAGATGAACCCAATTTTTATTTTATTGCATCAAAATATTTTTTCAACTATGAGACATAAAGAATAAATGTATATCAGTATTACATTAACTACATCCATGTTAATCTTGATCAACTTTTTGCAGTAACATAACTTTGATCCTTGAAAGCAAAGACACAACAGGGAGATTATTCAAGTATGACATAAGAACAAATCAGGTCACATTACTTCTAAGTGGACTAGCAGGACCAGCAGGAGTAGCAGTCAGTTTAGATGGTTCATATGTCTTAGTCACAGAATTAATAGCCAACAGAATCAAGAGATTTTGGGTGAGAGGCACAAAAGCTAATACAGCACAAGTATTTACAAACTTGAATGGATATCCAGATAACATTAAGAGGACAATTTTAGGGGACTATTTTGTGGCTGTAAACATTGTCAACAAACAATCAATGACTCCACCCAAATTTTCGTTTGCACAAAGGATTAATGTGTTTGGGAATGATTTTGTTTCGCTGAATCTGTCGGCTCAGTATCGTAATTCCATAAGTGAAGTTCAAGAACAATTTGGTAGACTCTATATAGGGTCTTTAGAGGAAAACTTTGTTGGTGTTTATGGAGTTTGAAGTCTTAAGGAAGTCCAAGCACTTTTGCTTTAGAACCTAACTATGAAGGTCTCCAATTCCCTTTTTATTATATATATATATATATATATATATATATATATATATATAAATAAATAAGAGACCTATAGTGTATGTTCTATTATATAATAAGTAATAAATAATTACCTTCTATTATATTAAATATAATAAAAGAGTGAATAGTCAGTCAATTGACCGATTTGTCCTTCTGCTATAATTTTTTTCTTTCGATTTGTATTTAGTAATTTCTTAGTTTTAATTTATTTTTCGTTTTTAGTATGTTATGTATTTTAAAATAATGAAAAAAGAGATACTATAAATCATACTCCCTTCATTACAAAATAATTGAATTGTTGAGACATTTTTCATATTTCAAATTAATTTAATTGTTTAATCTTCAAGACTGCTTTTAGAATATTCTTCCATTTTTATCCTTCATTTTGATTTTCTATTTGATGAGTTCAAGAAACTTTAATTGCTTTGAATTATTTTCTATGTGATTAGTTCAAGACATTTTTGAATTATTTAGTATTAGAATTAGTTATTATGATTGATATTTAGTTATTCTAAAGATTAATTTGACAATAATTAATAAGGGTAAAATTGGAAAGTAATATCTAACTTATGTCCAAATCTTCTTTTTTAAAGGGTGTGAAACACCCAAACAATTCAATTATTTAGAAATTGGAGGGAGTACTACCTTCGTTTAAAAAAGAATTGTCTAGTTTAACTTGACAGGGAGTTTAAGAAAATAAAGAAGTCTTTTCAGGTTCTAAATTAAAATTATATCAAATATACTAAAATTCCCTTTCCTCTTGTGACCTTAAACATGTCAAAGTGGAAAGTTGAAATTAAAATGTTGGCAAAAAAAAGAAAGGGATAATTCTTTTTTAAACAGACTAAAGAGAATGTCATTCTTTTTTAAATGGAGAAAGCAATAATTAATAATTTAAAATATAATAATAATTTAATTAACTCTCAAAAAATTTCATGTGCCATATAAATTGAGACAAATAATAAATGTATAAGAGGTTTACTTAATGGAGTGAGGCATAACATATATACTATTCCTTGCGATCTCCTAGCTGAGTACATGAGGAAACTACATCTTTCATCGGAACATATGTTAAGTTTTTTTTTATTATTATTTATGTATTTATAAAACTCAATTCATAAACCTATTTATATTATTTGTATGTAAAGAACTATTTTCTTTCTTGTGGTGACTTTGAACAACCTAAAAGAAAACAATAGAGAATGAGCCTTCAACATTTTAGTACATAATTATATATTTTGTTGGGAGATAAAAAGTAGCAATCATATTAGTAATATGTGCTAAACAATTTAAATAGTAACTAATTACCATACTATTTCTATTTATAGGAGATCTATGTAATGTGGAATTGTGGAGGACATTCTTTTGTCGCTATTTATAAAAAAATTTGATCGATCATAAAAATTGATGCAATCTTGGATCACTAGTTACTAATGCCTACTTTACACGTCCTTTTGTATTTGCAGCACGAGTCATGTTGGTCTGTTCTTGGCATTATTCTCTATTGCAATGTGATGGTAATGTATTGGTGATGCAATGAATATATGTGCTTTTGATTAAACAATTTTGGAGCACCGTGGCTACATAAAGTCACAATTTTACACTCACGGCACAAGTACTGCTTATCAACGTGTGAGTGTATAAAGCGTCTTGAAACCATCAAATTGACACTTATAATAGTTCCCTTAAAGCTATTATCCGTTTGGTTTTTTTTTTTTTTTAGCTTCAATGAACGGAAAATGGTCAAAGTTATTCTAGATTATAAGAAAAGATTTAAATATACCCTTTATTTATATTTTGGCCTAAATATATCCTTTTATTTATTTTTTTGGTTTAAAAATACCCTTCCATTCACCTTATAACTTACTTATACCTTTGAAACTAACAATGCTCTCTTTATTTTTTATCTTTTAAAAATATTTATGATGTGACATTCTTTTATTAGATGAAATAAAAACCCTACCTCAACTAGATTATTTCCCATTATTTATCCAAATCAAAACAATATATCTCTTCAAGACCCCATTTGTTTGTTGTAAAAAAATCTTGTACTTTTTTTGTATTTGTTGTAGCTTTTTATTTTTTATTTATGGATCCAGTTCCTCTCTGTTGTCTTAAATTCTTACTTGAATTGAAGACCATGACATAAGAAAAAAATTAATCACTAAAATTTAATTAATTAAATCAAAATTCTAAACATGATATAGATGACTAATATTTTAAAAACAAATTAATAATATCATAATCATAATAATATATTATCTTATCCATAAATACATAGTACAAATTTTTCTCTCTTTTCCTACTTTACTTTTCCGTACGGGACCATATATATTATTTATTTTAATGAGTTAATCTTTAATTACAAAATTTTGTGGAGCTTTTTCTTTGAAAATTAGTTATCACAGATTAGTAAAAAAAAGTAAATTATCAATTTATTTATTTATTTTTAAAAAGAAAGATAGATATTGCTTAGGATTTATGAATAATATAATATATTGTTAAAATTGCGGCATTACTAATAATTTTTATAATATATTAATTATCTCAAATAAATATTTTTTGAAAAAAACTACAGCAAGTGCAAAATTTACTACATTTTTTTAAAAAAAAAGTTGGGTCTTGAAGAGGTATGTTTATTATTATTATTTGGATAAATTATGAGGAAAATCTAATAGAGGTGAGGTTTTTATTTTATCCAATAAAAAAATGACATATACTAAATATTTAAAAAAACAAAATAAAGATAGGATTGTTAATTTTAAAGATATAAGTAAGTCAAAAAGGTTAATGGAAGGATATTTTTAAATCAAAAAGATGAATAGAAAAATATTTTTAAACCAAAAAATGAATAAAGGATATTTTTTGAACCTTTCTCTATAGTCCAGGGATAGTTTTGATCCTTTTCCCTATTTTGAAAAGTGAGTTCTTGCACTACGAAGGCGCGTCCATTCACCCTTTAAAAAGGAGAAAAACTAACAATTGTCATATCTACGATACCAATAATGTTGCATGCAATGTAATACTTAAAAATAAGACATATTTTTATGATAAAGTCAGAGTTAACCTAACCTCGAAGTAAATGAGGCTTGTTTTAGGCCTAACATATTTTAGGCCTCAAAAGTTATTATTGTTACATATATAATTTTATTTGTAATCTTCAATTTATATATTAATATTAATAATAGTTAATAAAGTTCTCTCTCTCTCATTAGCTAGTATAACTCAATTATGCTTCTATCAATATTATTTTTCCTCTAAAGTACTAATCTACCATATCGATCAACATAATTATTATTTTTCCATTCATTTAATCAATTAATTAATGTTGGAATAATAATTTAAAGTTGGAGTAGGAATCCTAAGTTGTTTAGGATTTGTTATATTTTGGTACTTATTTAATTAATGTCTAGTTAGAATTTGTTTGTCCTAATTTATATAAGAATAGATTTTCTAATCCTAGCTAGTTTAATTTGGTTTCTTACTTTTATAAATAGAAATGTTGTTCGTTATTTGTATATTGAACAATATAGCAATAGACATGTCACGCCCCGAGCCTACACCCTGGGCGGGACTGGCACTCGAGAACCATTGCTGGCCCCAAGCGAACCCTTGGCCTGGCTTACTTACTCAGCGGAAGTCTTAAACACAAGAAATAGTCTCAAAGGATAACCCATGCAAATGTCTTTAAGAAATATTAAACTTAGCCAAAAT
>JAJONR010008840.1:0-10341 GCA_029582245.1 Solanum etuberosum
CTCATGGTTCCCACAACCCTAGTAGTGGATTTAGCTACTTATGCTTGAGCATTCACAATTCATATTAGAGTTCACAAAATAAATCATGAACTTACAATTAGAATAGACTAATACCGTAATCTTGAATTGAAAATCAAAAGCAAATATCATAAACCAAGCTTTGAGAATTAATTGTCAAAAGTGTTTGCAAAATAATCCTCAAAGTAGAAACAAAATATCCCAAAAAGTCAAACAACCCAAAAATGAAAAATATAACTTATATATATATAGAAACTAAGTCCTAAACCAAGTAGGAAAATAAAATATAAGAAATTCTGGTTTTGGCAGTTTCGATCGACGGTAGCAAACGACGGACCGTGGATCAGTTAACAGTCCGTTGTAAATAAAATAACAGTTTGTTGATTTATATCAATAAGTAACAAGTAAACAGGATTCACAGTTTTGAGATATCAATATGAGATGAAAACTAGGGCAGAAGTGTTCCCCACAAGCTCTTAACGCAGTATTCCTAATAATAGTAACTTTATCCTAGTGTTAACATGCAAGGTTGATAAGTTAGGTATCCCTAAGTGATTGGTCCTCCAAGTAGAGAATTTCACCACGCAACTTGGTCCGTCTATGGATGTATGCTTTACTAACCCTGACCCTTAACCTCGGATTAGCCTTCGCAAAATTAGGGTCAGGTTATTAGATAGTGGCTAAACACGTCTAAATCTCCGTTGTTTAATCCCTTTCTCAGTTGTTACCTCCTTGGTCTGAAAAGTAGGAATGAGGCGAGTTCTAACGTTGCGCACTGCTAGAAATTATTTTAAACGAAAGGATTAACAATACATGCATTAACACTATTCTAGAATTACTTAATTATTAATCATACATTGTTAATTACTCATGGTTCCCACAACCCTAGTAGTGGATTTAGCTACTTATGCCTCATGGTTCCCACAACCCTAGTAGTGGATTTAGCTACTTATGCTTGAGCATTCACAATTCATATTAGAGTTCACAAAATAAATCATGAACTTACAATTAGAATAGACTAATACCGTAATCTTGAATTGAAAATCAAAAGCAAATATCATAAACCAAGGTTTGAGAATTAATTGTCAAAAGTGTTTGCAAAATAATCCTCAAAGTAGAAACAAAATATCCCAAAAAGTCAAATAACCCAAAAATGAAAAGTTTAACTTATATATATAGAAACTAAGTCCTAAACCAAGTAGGAAAATAAAATATAGGAAATTCTGGTTTTGGCAGTTTCGATCGACGGTAGCAAACGACGGACCGTGGATCAGCCAACAGTCCGTTGTAAATAAAATAACAATTTATTGATTTATATCAAAAAGTAACAAGTAAACAGGATTCACAATTTTGAGATATCAATATGAGATGAAAACTAGGGCAGAAGTGTTCCCCACAAGCTCTTAACGCAGTATTCCTAATAATAGTAACTCTATCCTAGTGTTAAAATGCAAGGTTGATAAGTTAGGTATCCCTAAGTGATTGGTCCTCCAAGTAGAGAATTTCACCACGCAACTTGGTCCGTCTATGGATGTATGCTTTACTAACCCTTACCCTTAACCCCGGATTAGCCTTCGCAAAATTAGGGTCAGGCTATTAGATAGTGACTAAACACGTCTAAATCTCCGTTGTTTAATCCCTTTCTCATTTGTTACCTCCTTGGTCCGACAAGTAGGAATGAGGTGAGTTTTAACGTTGCGCAATGCTAGAAATTATTTTAAACGAAAGAATTAACAATACATGCATTGACACTATTCTAGAATTACTTAATTATTAATCATACATTGTTAATTACTCATGATTCCCACAATCCTAGTTGTGGATTTAGCTACTCATGCTTGAGCATTCACAATTCATATTAGGGTTTACAAAATAAATCATGAACTTACAATTAGAATAGACCAATACCGTAATCTTGAATTGAAAATCAAAAGCAAATATCATAAACCAAGCTTTGAGAATTAATTGTCAAAAGTGTTTGCAAATCAAAGTAGAAACAAAATAACCCAAAATGTCAAACAACCCAGAAATGAAAAATATAACTTATATATATAGAAACTAAGTCCTAAACCAAGTAGGAAAATAAAATATAGGAAATTCTGGTTTTGGCAGTTTCGATCGACGGTAGCAAACGACGGACCGTGGATCAGCCAACAGTCCGTTGTAAATAAAATAACAATTTATTGATTTATATCAATAAGTAACAAGTAAACAGGATTCACAGTTTTGAGATATCAATATGAGATGAAAACTAGGGCAGAAGTGTTCCCCACAAGCTCTTAACGCAGTATTCATAATAATAGTAATTCTATCCTAGTGTTAAAATGTGAGGTTGATAAGTTAGGTATCCCTAAGTGATTGGTCCTCCAAGTAGAGAATTTCACCACACAACTTGGTCCGTCTATGGATGTATGCTTTACTAACCCTTACCCTTAACCCCGGATTAGCCTTCGCAAAATTAGGGTCAGGCTATTAGATAGTGGCTAAACATGTCTAAATCTCCGTTGTTTAATCCCTTTCTCATTTGTTACCTCCTTGGTCCGACAAGTAGGAATGAGGTGAGTTTTAACGTTGCGCAATGCTAGAAATTATTTTAAACGAAAGAATTAACAATACATGCATTGACACTATTCTAGAATTACTTAATTATTAATCATACATTGTTAATTACTCATGGTTCCCACAACCCTAGTTGTGGATTTAGCTACTCATGCTTGAGCATTCACAATTCATATTAGGGTTTACAAAATAAATCATGAACTTACAATTAGAATAGACCAATACCGTAATCTTGAATTGAAAATCAAAAGCAAATATCTTAAACCAAGCTTTGAGAATTAATTGTCAAAAGTGTTTGCAAATCAAAGTAGAAACAAAATAACCCAAAAAGTCAAACAACCCAGAAATGAAAAATATAACTTATATATATAGAAACTAAGTCCTAAACCAAGTAGTAAAAAAAAAAAGGAAATTATGGTTTTGGCAGTTTCGATTGACGGTAGCAAACGACGGACCGTGGATCAGCCAACAGTCTGTGGGTCTCCTCCGTGGTTCAGCACTTTGCAAAAATTCTTGGTATTCAAATCGACGGTCATCACATACGATCCATAGGTCCATTCACGGCCCGTCCTGTTGCTCAGTGGTTCAAGTATTGGAACTCAACTTTCTGAATCAAACGACGACACTGATCTACGGTCTATCACTCAAGCTACGGGGCGTCGTTAGCCTCCGTGGTTTCACACTTGGTCAGATTTCCTTGAACTCACGATCCACGTCTCCTACCTACGGCTCATCGATTGGACAACGGTCTGTGGGTGAGCTCGTAGGCATCAAAATTCCTACTGGTTTAGCTATATAAAACTTCAACTGCTTCAAACCGATTTCCTGTAAAATACCAAACACCATCATATCTAATAACAAAATGCCCAAGACTCACACAAACTTCAAGTATAATGCATAAAAAAATACTGTAAACTCACGGTACATCAACACCCTCAACTTAAAATTGTTGTTTGTCCTCAAGTGACACACTAAACTCTAAACGATACTCATACAGAAGTAAACACACAAACTCAAGCAATCACTTGGCTTTCTCTATCAACTCTTGCCCATAGTGCAAATCTTCTCATTTAGACTCAATAAGCTAACTCATGCGGATCAAAACATGACATAGACAGACCAATAGATATCATTACATACACAGTCAACAATCACCAAGATACCAATTTTTCAAACAATGTAACTAGTTCCCTTACATCAAATAAATCCTTTTCCGTACACATAATCTGATATTTAGCTTAAGGATTCAGTAAACACTTACACTCAGAAGTGAATTCAAATATAGTTAGTGCTTAATACCATAGGCTTTCCCTTATTTTCTATAACACCCTGTATCCGAAAAGGAAATAAAAACCAGATTTTGGGAAGTTGCAGGTGCCAGCCAAGAGGGTTACCCATGGCCCGTGGATGGGACCATGGACCATAGGTATGGTCCGTGGATGGCCCTGCCTAGGGGTGGTGTAGAGGTCCTAGACCATGGCCAGACCTACGGATCGTAGGTCAAACCACGGTCCGTGGTTCGAGGCCCCAAGATTTGAGTCTCTGACCACCAACCACGATTGTGCAGGACATACCGTAGGTCAATTCACGGTCCGTTGGTGGTGTGTCATGGGTCAAGGGCTGGCAGTTATTTTCAAGGTTAGTTGGGTCTTTTCCTAATTATAGTTCCTAAGCTATGTCTTTTTGTCTACATTTAGGACCCCTATATAAGCCTTTTAACCCCCAAATTCACTCCATTTACTTCATTCTTCCAAATTCGCAAAAGAAGAACTCTCAAATAATTCTCTCTCTAGAACTTGAAGAAGAAGAAGAAGGATTCACCTAGAGTTTCAAGCAAAGGTTCAAATTCCTCCATTGAAGGCTAGCATTTGGACTCAAGGTATGATTATTTTCATCCATGGGTTCTTTTCATCCATGGAGTTCCCAGATTCCTCTATTTCAAATGGTAGACTTCCCCAATTTAGTTACGATATTCTTCAATTAGCATGGGTTCTTTTCATTATTAATTTAAATGATTGAATTATGATCTTCTATGCATGAATTGATGAATTGCAATGTTTTTATGATGAATTCCCCCATGAACCCATGCGATCCCTATGTTTTTAAGTTATGAACTATATGTTGTAGGATTTTGTTCGTCAGGAAAGAGTTTTATGAAATTGAGCATGTATTACTAGTTTTACATGTATTTATGATGAAATTCATACCTAACCCACGTTTTCTAAGAGTTTATGATTGAAAATGGGTTTTGACCTCAAGAGGTAAATTATGGACTTATGCATTTTCTTATGAAATCTATGCAAATGTTTTAAGGGTGTTTTGAAAGTAAAGTACCAATGATGTTGTTGTTGTGTTGTTGAAAGGACATTCTCATAAACACATAACTAGCATGATGTGAAAGGTTTTCTCACATAAAAAGTATTCTTAGGTTGAAAGGATTTCTCACCTAATTGAATCAAAGACAAGGAGCTATCTTAATTAAACTAGCTTGAATTGGTAGTCCAAGGGCACCTTTTCATGAGTGATGAAGTCAAGTAAGAAATGACTACTCCGTGGGAATTTATGCTTAGCACCGAGTGGATATTTAAAGTAAGATGGAAGCTCTCCCATAGTAGATGTCAGGTTTTCAAAGTAATCTCATGAGATGGAAGCTCCCCCGTAGTAGAGGCGGGGTTTCTAGTAGCAATCTCCTTATCCCATAAACTATGTGCCCCCATAAGTTGATTAGCTAGTGGATCCACTTAAGTTAGATGTTCATGGTTCTACCTTAGGCAAGTAGAACAACCTTTTTTCGGTGTGGGAGACACCGGGGGATCATGTTATAGCTCACATGGTCTCATGTCGGTTAAGTCTAATTTCTCCACATGAAATAATGAACTAAGGTTACTTCAAGAAGTATCTCACATGAGTTCTAAAGTTTCAAAGATGAAGTTAGCTTGCAATGACCATGATTTTATGACTTATGTTTTATAAAGCTTTTATATCATGTTTAGCTTGGTCAATTGCATGTCATGAAATGAAATGTCCCTTTTTGCATGTTTTAAATGTTTTATGCATGGCTATCATACATGGTATATTGTTTTGTACTAACATATACTCTTGCCTACATTTTCCCCAAATGTAGGGTCCGACAGTCAGGTTTCCGATTTTCTTGGCTAGAGGTTGACTTGGATATTCCCGAGCTTTGGTGAGTCCTCATGGTTCGAGGACGGAGTTATTGTTTTAGTCTCTTTCTTCTATTTGACTTTTGTACATGTTATATCATCTAGGACCAATTTCATTCTATTGTATTAGATGGCTATGATGAGACATGAGTTTAGACTTCTGCTTTACTTTTATAAAATGATTTAGACTTGGACTATTGTTTTACTTTTATTGTTCTATTTCTTATGTTATGAGAGCTAAGTGGATTGTATGGAGTCCTTCGGGGTTTTATACGCCATGGTACATCTAGGGGGTACCCCTGGGTCGTGTCATTTTCTCTACTTTGACTTTCCAGACTGATTAACTAGGATCACTATAGGGCTTTCTTAGCTTGTAACGTAGGTTCAGGGTCAGGTAGGGTAAATTTGGACATTTTAGTGAATTTTCTGCCCTCCTTGACATTATATTGGCCATTTACTCTTTTCACAACCAATTTTGACATCGTTTTATTTTCTGCTCTTTTCCTTTACTTATTTCAGCGCGGATGTGACTTTAACTTATCATTCTTGCTTGCTTTTTTTTTTTTTTTTCATATTTTATTCAAGCATTTTCACTCTTTTATTTATTTTGTATTCAGTCACATCCTTACTATCCTTTCATCTTTTTCTTCCTCCACAAACAATCTTTTCATACCCTTTTTGTTTCAGTTTTCCTTCTTCATAGCCACCCTCAACTTATGTATTTTGCATGAGTTGAGGTGAACGATGTCCTAGGTAGGACCAGGGCTAAGATTAAGGTAACTTCTGAATTAGCCACCCTCAACTTAGGATTTTGGCCTAAGTTAAGGTGCACAATGTCCAAGGAGGGATCAGGGCCAAAATAGATTTTAGGGAAGGTGAGTTAGGTGTATTGAAAGAAATGGTATTCGTTAGGATCAAACATTAGAATAAAAGGGAGCATTTATTTCTTTTGGTTGGTTTCTTTTAGGCTAAAGTGGACTCATTAACAACGAAGGCCTATGATCATTTCCCAATTTTCAGCCTAGATTGTCTTAGCAGGACCAACGAGGCAAGTTCTAGATTGGCACACACTATATGAATATACAAAATTACCTCACACACACTTTGGCATATTATTCCATTATTGAATCATTGAAGCATCTATTTCAAGTTCTAACTGAAGTCATTCTATCATATCGGTCCCTATCATGTCATATTAAGATCCTACACATTCAACTCATTAAGCCTACATATATAACACAATTTGAAATTTTAGAAAGGTATAAATTTTTATGATCTTATGCCATCATGCTTTCATTCATTTAGTATACTTCTACACTCCTAAATATGTCGGTTCAACAGAAATGTAAAACAATCTCTCAGGGAAAAAGAACACAGGCAAGAAAACACCAACTGAGGGTTGTAGGTTGGATTACTCAGACTTCACCCTAACACTCACAATCCATTTAACCCACCCCCACAAAAATATGGTGCAATTTCCCTTAATGCACGAAAATGTAAAACAAAGGGTGAAGCAAACCTGTGGCACGTAAGTGCCGAAGACCCATCAAGAAGCGGGTGGGTCCAGTTTCCCTGAACCTGCTGGATCATCATGAATGACGCCCTCAATAGTAGTAGGAGCACCATCAGTAGTGACCCTCGAACCGAATGCACCTGCATCCATCTCACGGGCTCTCCGCTGCCTCAACTCCTCCTCAAAAAGAGATTGTCGTTGTGCCGCCTCTAACTGGCGCCTCTCCCTCTTTTGGGCCCGACTCGCATCCTCCAAAGCAGCAGTTTCATCCAAAGGTTGTGTGCGCTTTCTAGCCACACACGGGGGGTCATGGGGAGGCATCTCATCTCCAAAAAATGCAGTGAGCACCACGTCATCAGCCTCTATCTTTGGCTCCAAATCTGGAACCTCCCTTGCCGGAGTAGCTAAAGCAGTAATTTCAGCCCAGAGTTTGGCCAACTCCGACTGAAATGTGGATACATCAATAGTAGGCCCTGTCTGAGGCCTCTCAAGCACCCAAAGCTCGACTGCATCCAGCTGCCTGTGCACTGCCTTGATTTTATCATCCATCATCCTCTCCATGCGGCCCTCTAACTCCTCTACAGACCCCTGCATCAATGGTCTCATATGCTGCAACAATGTATCCATCTGAGTCTCTAATTTTTGGACTTGGGATACCGGTATCATAATAGACCCCGAAGGGGTAGTAGCACGTGGTGTGCTCACAACATGACTAGTGGAAGTGGAAGGAGGCACCCGTTCCTCAACTGTCACCGTAGTGGCAGGCATAGTCGCATCATCAGCCTGCTTAACCTCAACCTGCTCCACATCTCTATCTAAATCAGCACCCAAGGGAGGGACTGTAATCGGTGTACTCTTCTGAGGGGCACCTGGGTTTGTATCATCCTGTATCAACCCTACATCAACTGTCTTGGTCACATCGACCAACCTATCACAATGCCGTACCAACACAGTAGCCTCTCTGCATAGATGAAAAATCAGACATGGGTAGGGCAAAGTCGTAGTCCACCAAAAAGCCCTCTCATGAATATCCACGATAATGATCCTAGCGAAGTCAATCTCGAACCCTGTTATTAGTGCAGCAAGCATTACCACGCGGTCCCAAGTGACAACATTATTCGCCAGTTTGGGGGACAGTCTATTTTGGACAATAGACCATAAAAATTTTGTCGAAAAACTTAAAGTCGCTTTCCTGATCGGCAGCTACATATTTTGCACCCACTCGATGCTCTCTTCCTCCTCTTTTTGGACACAAACCCTATTCTATCCTATTCCAGCCTATCTCCAAAAATTACATAAAAACTAAACTTCTATATAAAAGAAAAGAAAGCTAAAAGTTCATAAAAATAAATAAACATTCCTAAGATTGGTTAGATATTACATCTTGGGTTGCTTCCCAAGTAGTGCTTGATTTAACGTCGCGGCACGACGCAGAAACCTTGATTACTCAGACTTCATCAAGGCCCCATTTCTCTATTACTTCATTGACTTCTTCAGACTTTCCCAAGTAGATTTTTATCCTTTGTTTGTTCACCTTAAATAGTGTTCCTTCATTTTTTTCGAGTTCAACCGCTCCATATGAAAACACTTGTACCACTTTGAATGGCCCAGTCTACTTGGATTTGAGTTTTCCATGAAACAATCGCAACCTTGAGTTGAACAATAGTACCAAATCACCAAGAACGAACTCACATTTTTTGACCTTTTGATCATGGTACTTCTTCATGTTCTCCTTGTACAAGGTTGAACTTTCATATGCATTTAGGTGAAACTCATCGAGCTCATTCATCTCATTCAATCTTTGACTTGATGCGGTGCCCCAATCCAACTTTAGCTTCTTGAGAGCCCACATTGCTTTGTGCTCTAACTCTGTATGAAAATGACAAGACTTCCCATATACAAGTTGGTAGACGGACATACCTATGGGAGTTTTGAATGTTGTGCGATAGGCCCATAGAGCATCATCAAGCTTTCTTGACCAATCTGTTCAGTTTGCATTCACAGTCTTCGGAAGAATTTGTTTTATCTCTCTATTCGACACTTCAACTTGCCCACTAGACTGCAAATGATAAGGAGTTGCGACATTGTGACGAACACCATACTTCTAAAGCAACGCTTTGAACAACTTATTACAAAAGTGAGAACCTCCATCGCTGATAATTGCCCTTACTGTGCCAAATCTGGAGAAGATATTCTTTTTTAGAAATGCAGTGACACTCTTACCTTCATTGTTTGAAAGCGCTACTGCTTTCACCCATTTAGACACATAGTCAACCGCTACAAGAATATACTTCATCCCATTCGAACTCACAAATGGACCTATGAAGTCAAGACTCCAAACATCAAACAACTCAATCACTAGTATCGGGTTCATTGGTAGTTCTTGCTTCCTTGAAATTCCTCCTCTTTGACAACGATCACAAGACTTGGCGAAGTCATGAGCATCTTGGTGGATAGTAGGCCAATAATATCCACACTGCAAATTTTTTATGAGCAATCCAGATACCACTATGGTGCCCACCAACAGGGGATAAATGACACGCCTCTAGAATACTCATTGTTGACACCCAATTTTGACCGACCTACAACCCTTTCGGAAGTGATATTCGATTGAATACGTATTTTTAAAAATGTATTTCAGGTTTAAAATCTTAATCGATCTTGGCTAAAAATTATATTTTAGTATGCGTATTTTACAATTCGCCAAAATTATTGGAATTAAATCTAATTATTATATTTTATCGTTAGCTAAACTCGAAATAATTAATTTACTTATTTATTTAAAGATTTTTAAAATTTAAGTTGTACCTATTTTTATATGAAAATACTTTTAGTATTCTATTAATTGAATGGCTTCTCTTTAAGTTTCCCCTAAATCGTTTAAATCGTAGCCCTTTCTATACAATTTATTTAGATTATAGCCCTTATTTCTATCCAATTCATTTCAATTCTAGCCTTTTCAATACAATTTTCGTTTCAATTATATCCATTTCTAACCAACTCATTCAAAATATCAGAACTATAATTTTAAATCGTGACCGTCGATCTCATCCTTTAATCTCAGCCTCTCATCTCAACATAAATGAA
>JAJONR010008841.1:0-10825 GCA_029582245.1 Solanum etuberosum
ATACTGATTTAATATCAATTAAGCGAAATTATCAGCCTTAATGATACAAATATAATATATGATGTTTATTTAGTATCAGTTAAGCAAAAGAAATTGTAAGTATATAATATAATTATTAGAATAGTATGAATATAGAGTATATATTTATAATTATTTTACTTTTATGAGATATTTACTTAAGTTTCCCCTTCTAAAAAAAAAAGGGAAAAATCACGTTAAAAAACTCAATTGAGATAAGAGGAAGATAATGTTTATATTGTTTAAAACGAGAGAATGGATTTCATTTTTAAAGTACAACTAATAGACGGTTTTTTTTTTAACCCTCCCTCTTGGGATCTCACATATTTTTTTTACTTTCTTGATGACTTACACTTATATCGAGATAATATTCTATATTATCATTTAATTATAAACTTAAACTATTTTTTAAGAAAGTCACTTAATTTTGGTTTTTTAATTCAAAAGTCATTCAACTATGAACTATTTTTTCAGAAAGTCACTTACTCAACTATGAATGTTTTTCTCGAAAAGTCACTCTACCAATTTAATTAATTTTCTCTTTATCTCAATCACATTAAAAAAACTCAATTGAGATAAGCAGTGGCGGAGCCAGGATTTTTAATAAGGGGTTCAAAATTTGAGAAGTAAATACACGAACTAGTGAAAGAGGGTTCAACATCTATTATACACGAACTAGTGAAAGAGGGTTCAACATCTATTATACATACCTAAAAAATAATTTTAACCAAGTATAAATAATAATATTTTTCGCCGAGGGGTTTCGGAGCTGCCTCCGAGATAAGAGGAAGATGAGTAATGTTTATCGTTTAAAATTAGAGGATGGATTTAATTTTTAAAGTAAAATTAACAGACCAGTTTTTTTTTAACCCTCCCGGCCTCTCCCCCGGTAGCTGACGTACCTTTTATTTTCTTGATGATTCACACTTATATTCTTATAGACGTGATTGATTTTTACCTTATAAAAAAGTAATAGTAGCAAAAAAAAACTGTCCTTTGTGTACAAATTTTAGCTTTCACTAGGAATCCAAACAAGTGGAATCTATTTCACTCTATGATTCACCAAACATGCAGTTCCAAATATCAATAATTGAAAATTGACTAAAGATTTGAGAAATGGTCAGCGAAGAAAAACAGCCGGAGCTTTTCAAAAACACGAGTCAACCTTTGAATTGGTCTTTCTTTTTTAAAAAAAAAATTATTTTATATTCTGTTCACACCAATTATGATTTAAAAATATGTTACTCATAAGAAGTTGAATAATGATTTATTTTTTTCATTCGCATAGTTTAGGCAAATTCGAAATTTGAATATTTTTTTTTGTTATTGCAATCTAGATTTCAGATTTAATTTTTTAATATTTGGACTTTAGATTTGGAACTTATATTTAATAATTCAAAATTAAAGAATCATGTATACAATTGACTTTCAATGTTGTAAATTAAAGAATGAAGTAATAAGGGTTAAAAAATGTCATCTCTTTAGAAGACATATGAACAACAACAAATTAAGTTACTCGATTATCTTGTCTTGTTTATCTTCTAAGGACTAATGTAGTCAATCTTATGGTAAGAGCATGCACAATTTTGAGCACCAATATCATCTCCAACACAAGGAGGATTGGTCTTTCCATTTTGATACCATACTTTTCTTTGTTGCACTAATTCACTGATGAAATTGTCAAGCATTTCTCGTGTGATGCCTGGCATAACGATAACATGTGCCATGTCTTTGACACATGAAAGTTGCCAACGGCGGACAAATTCATGGTCACGAGGCCTTTCAAGTACAACTATGATGCTAAGCTCATTTAGCATGACACTTATCCCTGCTTGTTGAAGACCATCTTTCAAATATTTAGCATTGTCGAGACATCTTTTAACATCCTTTTGAAGTCCAATTTGACCTTTTGCGCTCAAGCTATACCATAAGAAAATTGGAGTTAAACCGTTACGACTACCAGAAATAGTGGCATCCACAGAAGCAATGTACTCCACATTTGTTGAGAGATTATTGATGTAGCTTTTTCTTGTTATTTGGACACCACAAGGCATTGGGCATCCTAAGAACTTGTGACCAGAAATTGTAACACTTCCAATTGGCTTCTTGAAACTAATCATCTGTTGAAATTGAACAAAGAATAATTAGAATGTTGCTCTCGAAATTACTCAAGAAATTGTAATTAGAAGAAAGAAGCAAAACTCACATTGTTTATAAAAGGGGTCATAAGACCACATAGTGCAGCATCACAGTGGATGTAAAACCTATCTTGTGAATAGCCACAATCTTTGAGTGTTTCAAGAATAACATCAACATCATCAATAGCTCCTTTGAAGGTAGTTCCTATAGTTAAAAAAAGCCATCAAGGGAGAAGTCGTAAGATGACTAAGTCCATAAAAGAAAAATAAATAAAAAGGATAGAAGTTGGAGTAGGTATATACCAATTGTGACATTTATAATTGCTGGTTTGTCCTTATTTTGGAGCAACTTTTCTCTTAAATCTGAATAATCCATCTCCCCATTTACTGATGTGTTAATTGTTTCTGAATCCATTCTGTACATTCTTGCAGCTTTGAAGACTGAGTAATGAGAGTCTTTTGATGCATATAGTATTCCATCCGGAAGTAGCTCTCGCCTACATAAATGATGTTAAGAAGTGTAAGAGTGTGAAAACAATATAATTTGTCATAACATCTTCTCAAAATATAGAATTAAAACTTACCCTAACAAAATACCATGTAGATTGCCTTCAGTTCCACCATTGGTAACATAGCCCCAATATTGATCCTTTTCAATTTCCCACAGTTGTGCAAACCAATTCAAAACTGCCACTTCGAAGTCTTTAGAATGGAAATCGACAGTGTTTTGAAGGAAAGGATCACCACAATTGTTTAGGTGAAACTGCAAAAGTGGTGCTAAAGTTGCATAGTGATCATAACATATGTTCACTGGATAACCTAAATGAAAATTGACTCGTTGGGTAAGTGTGTCCAAATAATTGACCAAGATAGTGTCCGAAGAGGGACCATCATTCTTCAATTCAGGTTCCATGACCTCAAGTTGCAAGTTCTTCCTAGGCCCTGCCCCTGGTGGTGCCACCTTTTGTTTCTTGTTCTCCACATTCGGAAACAATCTTCGCCGCGCTAAACTTCTGGGTGTCATCGCTAAACTTCTGGGTGTCATCGGTGATGGCTCAAAATCCTGTCAAGAATCACAATCTAAATTAAGATATAATCAAGTAAACAAAAACATATTTTGTTTAATTGTGAGTACTTGTTTCATTTGTAAAAGTAAAGATGAAGATAGTTGAAATATTTGTGCATGTAACATATGAATAGTACGTACCATTTCAAGTGAGAGGCTACCCATTCTTGTGAACCACAAATTAAGTTTTTTGTTATTAGAATGGAGAAGCAATTGCTAACTGAATTATGTGTTCATATGTCTTTGGTATACTTATATATAGGTCTTAAGAGTTGAAGGAACCACCCCTTTAATTTCCTCTCTTTTTCCTCCTACTCTCTTCAATTCTATCCCCACTAGCAATTTTCAAGTTCCCCTATGTGGTTAATTTTGACCACGTGTTTTTGACACACATTTTTCTATTATAAATGAGTAGGCCATTTTTTATTTTAATTTTTTATTTTAATTAAAGACCCAATGGGTAGGTGAGATTAATTAATTATGAGAAGCCAAATTCAAATAAACATGCGAAGACTAGCTAGTGCTACAATACGAGTGTTTAAACAATTTATTAATCTTTCTTAATAGATCTATACCGCTTTTGGTAGAGCCAAATATCTAACTACAACCACTAAAATGTTTGTAATTTTCTGTCTGCCTTGCATATATAATTATAACAAATGGTTATGAAAGAGGAGTTAATATCTGTGATTGTCACTTAGTTATGAGCTTATTTCACAAAAAGTTACTAAATTTATTTATTTATTTTTTATTAAAATTTGCACATGAAATCTATTTCTATCAAAAAATTTAAGAACTAAATATATATATATATCAATTTAAACTATTTAATGATCCGCCCCACTGAACCTACTAAAAATATAATATTGACCTTTTTATTTTACCCTTATTACCCTAAATGGATATATATGTAGTCCTTTAAATTTTGATTAGAAATAAAAATTTCATGTCGAATTTTTTTAATGAAAATAATAATTAAATAGGTTGATTGTCTTTCTATGAAAAGAGATCATAATTGAATGATTTTTGAGTTAAAAGTCAAACTTCAATAACTTTCTAAGAAAAAATTATAATTGAGTGAGTAACCATAAAAAATATCAACTCGATAAAAGAGGTTATAATAGTGTGATTATTTGGTTATTTCTAACTTTTTTATATTTGTATAAAAGAGAGGCAATTAAGTATGTACAATAGTGTAGATATATATATATATACACATACATTTATGTTAGCGTAAAATACAAATTGAGTTACGTACCGATACAATTCAATTATTTTTATTCTATTTTGCTCCTTCATTAGTCAACGTGATAAATCTTTGCACAATTACTCTACTTAAAAAAAATGATTTATTTGCTCTATACGTACCACCACATGCAATACGTGTAAAGGGAAAAATTATTATGATATGAAAAAGTAAAGTTAAATGACGAGATTATTTTATAACCAGCAGAAAAAGGTAAAAATAGAATAAATTAATTATTTCTCTGAAACCAAACAAGTGGAATCTATCTTATTCTTTTTTCACCCTGTATTTGAAGTCCGCATTAGAATCTCAATTAAATTTGAATTGCACGCTGCTAGACTCATTTGGGGGTGGGGCTTCCAACATAATTTTTTTCATACTGAAGATTTGAATCTGAAAACTCTTATTAAGGATGGAACCGTCCCACCACAACCCACGGTGGTAAGTGGAATCTATATACTCCCACTGCCAAACATGCAACTCCAAATGTCAATAATAGCTAACTAAAGATTCCAGAATTGGTCAGAGGAGAAACACATGCAGCTTTTCAAAGACACAAGTCAACCTTTGAATTGGTCTTTTTCTAACTCTGTTAATTCACACGAATTATGATTTAAAGATGTTAGTCGTACAAATTTGCTACTAATAAGATGTTGAATAAAAGTGAAATAGCATAAAATATTTTCTCTCAACAACTTTAACGTATCTCTTGAACCCTCCGAACACCCGGCCAATCAGCGTGTCAGGCTTCTCAACAAGGGGCGGAGCTAGAACCCGAGTATGGATTCGGTTGAATCCAATAGGCTTTAATCAAATAATGTATTTGTATTAAGAAGTTATTAAATATATACACATATTAAGTTTATATCTCAATTATTAACCCTTAAAATTGTCGTTACAAAATTGAGAACCCATAAAATTAATTTGAGATCTAAAAGGGAACAATATAGGACATGTTTATAAAATAAACGAAAAAGGGTTTAAAAATGCTTTTAAACTATATGAAACTGAATAAATATGTCTTTCGTAAATTGTTTGGTTCAAAAATGTCTTAGCCATTTTGGTTAAAAAAAATATCCTCATAATAATGGGTCAAAAATTCATTCTTCCTAATGAATATATCATTATAATTTTTTTCTTTTTAATTATATTATATTCCTAATAAAAATATTACTTTTTTTGGTAAATAAACATTTTATTACCAAAGAGAAGTTTCCAGCTCCAAAAAAAAGAAACTACTCTGACTAGATCAAACTCAACTAATAATCTTCCATCTCCTAACCATCTATCGACTACTTAGCTTGTATAGTAGTTCAACATGATCAAGTATTTAGTTAATTTCACTTTGAGACAGCCTTTGAATTATTCTCTTGACAAGGACCGATATTTATCTTCTTTTGCCTTGAAAAACAATTTGGTTCCTCTCTTACCACATATAATAGATGCAATCTGTTAAGGTCATTCTGTAAATTGTTGTTGCAGCACTATTCCTATTATAATGATCTACTGCCAATGTAAGTTCTTCTTCCCATGCTTTTGCTTGTCGTCTCTGTCCTAGCCATTGTAGTAGCTTGTTCCACACTATGCTAAAAGAGAACACTGAAAGAAAAGGTGTGAGATCGATTCATTCTTCGATTCACACAAAGGGCATATTGGATTAACACTCATTCCACAGTGAATCATCATATCCTTCGTGTACAACCTTCCATGAGCAATCAACATCACAATGAACAACCATTTTGGGGCAGAATGGGTATTGCAAATTAACTATTTCCATCTTACTTTTGGAAACACCCCTTGCACCAATCGGTACATCTTTTTTTACAGAGAAATAGTGCAATCTTTGAAATTGATCTTCTGTCTAACCAGCAGCTTCCACGTACTCCTTGTAGCTTTGAAAATCTTCTTGATAAGCCAAGATGCTTGTTTTGTATTGGCCTCCCCTTGCACCAATTCATGTTTCTTTTCTTTTAAACTCATATTAACTAATACTTCTTAATCTCATTTTATCAATTAAAATAGAATAATTTTATGTATATTTTTACTAATAATATATGTCATATATATTAATTTTCATTCAAATAACGATAAAAAAATTATAACATATAGAAAATATTTTTATTTCTTAGACTTTCCCAAATTGAAATATGATAAGTATTTTCTAATTAAAAAATAATTATTAGGATAAGAATATATTTAAAAAGAAAGAATATATATTTATTTGAAAAACGGGTATTTTTGACCCATTAAGTAACAAAGCACCATCTGATCTACACTCTAATGTTATCCATGATTAATACAATATGAACATAAGGGGTATTGGTTCTCATGGTGCAACTGAAAGATTAAAGCTTTTCAAACAACAATATCACCTCCCTGAAATGTTCATCCAAGAACCTATGGTGAATGCGAGGAAGATTGATAAATTCAAAAGAATCCTTGGGTATCAACATTGTGCCCACAATATTTCCAATAAGATACGAATCTTTTGGAATAATGATCACCAAATAGACATCATGGAAGACAAAATGCTTCTTCATATATCCAAACTCCAACCTATAATCTTCTTTCACATTAGTGTTGTGTATGCTAAGTGCCATGAGGAATTAAGGAGAGAATTATGGGATGACCTTAGAAACATTGCTAACAATGTCAATAGACCTTGGGGATTGATTGGAGACTTCAATGTCACTACAAAAGCTGAAGAAAAAACAGGTGGAAGACCCTATAAAGGTGAAGAAAGTATTGACTTCCTTTCCTGCTTAACTGATTGTAATCTTCAAGATGGAGGTTATTTGGGATCTATATTTACGTGGAGTGACAATAGGGATCCTCCCATCACCATATGAAAGAGATTGGATAGACTGGTCTACAATGATCAATGGTTTGATGCCTTTGGAGGGGAGGGTCCGGCCGTGGGTCGTGCCTTAGACGAATTTTTCAGAGCTTTCTGGGGAGGGTTGCAGGTGGCCTCCCACGGACCGTGGGTTGCACCTGCAACTGCTGAAAATTTGTATTTTGGTAGTTCTAGCATACGGGGTGTTACATTATCTCCCCCTTGGAAACATTCGTCCTCGAATGAATACTAAACTAGCTGAATATGGAGGGAAAGAGCTGCAAACCCTACCACTAATTTCTGAAAACTGATTTCTGACTGAACTGAATTCCAAGGACATGCAAAATATGCTGAAAATGCAAGTACAAACTGAAGGAACATGATACTAAGACTGAATTTGCGCATGAATGACTGAAATTAACACATTATGACTGAATGTTGTAAAACATGGATAGCTCGATGTTCTGACATGCATACTCTGAGAATGCAACAATTATATCTAATAATATGACATTCGTAAACTGAAGCATGTATATAACTGAAATAGCTGGCCTAGCATGTGTAATTCTTGAACTACAGGAACTACATAGCTAGGGTTCTGAATTTCATGCAATAAACTGAGCAACAACATGATAATCTGATTTGGATCATTCTAACAGCTAAAACCCAACAATTTCTAACATTCAAGAAACCCTAGGTCTAGATAATATCAAGGGAATCAAGATTCTGACTGAATTCTAGGGACCTAATGGGCGAAAGAAACCCACTAGTGAAATCCCACATACCTGGTGACGAATTTCACGGAGAAATCTATCGATTTTGGGGCTGGAACTGATGGAATCTTGTTGCGTTCTTGAACTAGGGTTCTTGACCTCTTTCTCCTCTTACTCTCTAATTTTTCTAAGTTTTGATGAATGATTTGACTTAGGTAAGTTCTAGTTATGTTTCTAGGCTAAAACTGGCCAAAACTACGTAGTTTAGGGGTCCAACGCATAAGGAAAAGACCAAAAGACCCCTGACTTAACTACTGTCGGGGGCAACCGACGGACCAGACCCACAGACCGTGGATTGACCGACGGTTCGTGCTGGTCGGCCGTCGTTCGCGACTGGGGCTGGAATCTGGGGCATCGATCCACAGACCTAAACCCTGGTCCGTGGGTCCGGCCGTGGGTCGTGCCTTAGACGAATTTTTTAGAGCTTTCTGGGAAGGGTTGCAGGTGGCCTCCCTCGGACCACCAGCACGGACCGTGGGTCACCCTACGGTCCGTAGGTGGCAACCGTGGGTTGCACCTGCAACTGCAACTGCTGAAAATCTGCATTTTGATAGTTCTAGCATATGGGGTGTTACAGCTTTCACCTAATAAGATGATGGGGGTTCGTCATGACCTCTATCGTATCAATAAAATATTTACAAAGATACAACCAAATGGAAAGGAACATCAGATCAAACTATCATCAATATCACTCATTTTTAAGTTCAAGACCTCTTTCTATTTTTGAAAAACACATAGCATTTCATAAACTCCAATGATATTGATTGATTTTTCGCTTGAATAATGCCCAAATAAATAGTTATTCTACTAAGGTTTGAAACTACATCTTCCATGTGGGGCTTGAGAACTTCAACCACGACACCATGAGCATGTTTATATCTTTGGGTATCAATATATCGATGTCCATATTTCTTTTCACAAGTTTGTTGTCTACTATAATACTTGTCCTTTAAAGAATCATTCTTTAAGGAATGACAAGTTTTAAATTTCCGTCATCTTTTGAAAGAAAAATTATCACTTTTTTTTAACCAAAATCTATTTATATTATTCATTCAAAGATTATACATCAAGCTTTTTTCATTTATCATTATTGAGGCTTTCACCCAATGAGATGACGGGGGTTCGACAAGACCTCTACTGTATCAATAGAACATTTACAAAGATACAATCAAATGGGAGAACATCATATCTAAATATCATCAATATCACTCATCTTTTAAGTCCAAGACCTCCTTCTATCTTTGAAAAACATATAGTATTTCATAAACTCCAATAATATTGATCAATATTTCTCTTGAATAGTGCCTAAATAAATAGTTATTCTACCAAGGTTTGAAACTACATCTTCCATGCGGGGCTTGAGCACTTCAACCATGGCATCATAAGCAATTTTTTATCTTTGGGTGTCAATCGTTGTCCATTGGACCATTTCTTTTCACAAGTTTGTTGTCTATTATCATACTTGTGTTTCAAAGAATCACTCCCTAAGGAATGAGAAGTTTTAAATCTCCATCATCTTTTGAAAGCAAACTACTTCTCTCTCTCTTTCTTTTTTACCAAAATCTATTTATATTAATCATTCAAAGATTATACTTCAATATATTCATTTATCATTATTTAGGCTTTCACCTAATGAGATTATACGGGTTTCGACAAGACCTCTACCGTATTAATAAAACATTTTTATAAAGATACAACCAAATGGAGGGGAATATCATATCTAACCATCATCAATATCACTCATCTCTTAAGTCCAAAATCCAAGACCTCTTTCTATCTTTGAAAAATACACAAAATTTCATAAACTCCAATGATATTGATCGATATTTCGCTTGAATAGTGACCAAATAAATTAAATCTAGCTTGATATATTTTCAATTTACTTGAACACGATTTAGGAGGTTCCAAAGTAGGTAATGAATATAGAGGTTATGACTACAGTGCATGCATGTTTCAATTATAAATTAAACAGTAAGTTAATGTTAAACAAAGAACGTAAAAGAGTGTTCATTAAAAAATGTTACATTTATGTCGTCCGGTTGTACCATTGTGGGAAATCAAAATTAAATCATAAAGAATTAATAAAATGTCATCTTTATGGAAGACATATAAACAAATTAGAGAGCTCTCAAAAATTCCAATTTTAAAGTGAAAGATGATCTTGTCGTGTTTGTCTTCTAAGGACAGATGAAGTCAATCTTATGATAAGAGCATGCACAATTTTGAGCACCAATATCCTCTCCAACACAAGGAGCCTCTGCTTTTCCATCTTGGTACCATTGTTTTCGTTGTTGCACTAGTTCACTGATGAAATTGTCAAGCATTTCTCGTGTGATGCCTGGCATAACGATAACATGTGCCATGTCTTTGACGCATGAAAGTTGCCAACGACGGACAAATTCATGATCACGAGGCCTTTCAAGTACAACTATGATGCTAAGCTCATTTAGCATGACACTTATCCCTGCTTGTTGAAGACGATCTTTCAAATATTTGGCATTGTCGAGACATTTTTTAACATCTTTCTGAAGGCCAATTTGACCTTTTGCGCTCAAGCTATACCATAAGAAAATTGGAGTTAAACCGTTACGACTACCAGAAATAGTGGCATCCACAGAAGCTATGTACTCCACATTTCTTGAGAGATTATTGATGTAGCTTTTTCTTGTTATTTGGACACCACAGGGCATTGGGCATCCCAAAAACTTGTGACCGGAAATTGTAACACTTCCAATTGGCTTCTTGAAA
>JAJONR010008842.1:0-13425 GCA_029582245.1 Solanum etuberosum
TTAAATTTTCCCCCCCCCCCCCCCCGAAGTTTGCTTTAAAATCAGACTCCCCCTCCCCCAAACTTTAAACAATAACCCCCCCCCCCCCTTTTTACCAAAATACGGTCATTTTTGGTCAAATAGGATGGTTGGTTCTGGTTTTGAGGCTTCTGTTTTCAATTTGTGTCGTTAGGCGTTTTAAATCTTATATTTTGGCCAAAATTTGACTTTGGTCAATATTTTTGATAAACGTGCTCGGATAAGAATTATGTAAGTACGGTTGGCTCCGAAGGTTTTTTTTTGTATTATAGGATGGTTGGTTTGGGTTTTGAGGCTTTTATTTTTAGTTTGTGCCGTTAAGCGTTTTAACTTTTAAGTTTTGGCCAACGTTTGACTTTGCTTGACATTTTTTGTAAACGTGCTCAGATGAGAATTACGTCAACGCGGAAAGCTTTGGAAGGTCAATTTTGGTTAATAGGATGGTTGGTTCAGGTTTTGATACTTTCGTTTTACGTTTATGCCATTAGGCATTTTAACTTTTAAGTTTTGGCCATAATTTGACTTCGGTCAATACTTATGCTAAATGTTCTCGGATGATAATTCTATCATCGCAGTTAGGTCCGGAAGGTCCTTTTTGGTCTCATAGAATGGTTGGTTTGAGTTTTAAGGCTTTAATTTTCAGTTTGTGCCGTTAGGCGTTTTAACTTTTAAGTTTTGGCCAAAATTTGACTTTGGCCAATATTTTTTGGTAATCGTGCTCAAATTGAAATTCTATTAGTGCAGTTAGCCTTATAACATCAGTATCGGGTTTGAAACTTTTATTTTCCGTTTGTGCCGTTAGGCGTTTAACTTTTAACTTTCAACTTTTGGCCATAATTTGACTTCGGTCAATACTTTTGGTAAATGTTCTCGGATGATAATTATTTCAGTGCAGTTAGGTCCGAAAGGTCCTTTTTGGTCTCATAGAATGGTTGGTTTGAGTTTTAAGGCTTTAATTTTCAGTTTGTGCCGTTAGGCGTTTTAACTTTTATGTTTTGGCCAAAATTTGACTTCGGTCAATATTTTTGTAAACGTGGTCAGATGAGAATTCCATCAGCGGGGAAAGCTTTGGAAGATCAATTTTGGTTAATAGGATGGTTGGTTCAGGTTTTGATACTTTCGTTTTACGTTTGTGCAATTAGGCATTTTAACTTTAAAGTTTTGGCCATAATATGACGTCGGTCAATACTTTTGGTAAATGTTCTTGGATGAGAATTTTGTTAGCGCAGTTAGGTCCGGAAGGTCCTTTTTGGTCTCATAGAATGTTTGGTTTGAGTTCTAAGGCTTTAATTATCAGTTTGTGCCATTAGGCGTTTTAACTTTCAGGTTTTGGCCAAAATTAGACTTTTGTCAATATTTTTGGTAAATGTGCTCAAATAAGAATTTCGTCAACGCGTTTAGCTCCCGGAGATCATTTTTCATCTAATAGGACGGTTGGTTCGGAAATTGAGACTTTCGTTTTTCGTTTGTGCCGTTAGGCGATTTAACTTTAAAGTTTTGGCCAAAGTTTGACTTTGCTTAATATTTTTTTTGTAAACGTGCTTAGATAAGAATTTTGTCAGTGCGGTTAGCTTCGGAAGGACATTTTTTATTTAATAGGGTGGTTGGTTCGGGTTTTGAGGCTTTCATTTTTAGTTTGTGCCATTAGGCGTTTTAACTTTCAACTTTTGGCCAAAATTTGACTTTGGTCAATATATTTGACAAACATGCTCAAACTAGAATTCTGTTAGTGAGGTTAGCTTTGAAAGGTCATTTTTGATCTAGTAGGATGGTTGGTTCGGGTTTTGATCCTTTCATTACGCGTTTTAAATCTAAGTTTTGGCCAAATTTTGAATTTGGTCATTATTTTTAACAAATGTGCTAAATTCTTCCGCGCAGTTAGTTTTGGAAGGTCATTTTTTTTCTTATTGGATGGTCGGTTCGGGTTTTGAGGCTTCCGTTGTCAGTTTGTGCCGTTAGACGTTTTAACTTTTTAGTTTAAGCTGAAATTTGAATTTGGTCATTATTTTTATCAAATGTGCTCAAATTGGAATTTCGTCTGCGCGATTAGCTTTGGAAGGTCATGATGGTTTAATAGGGTGGTTGGTTCGGGTTTTGAAATTTTACTTTTCAGTTTGTGTCGTTAGGCGTTTTAACTTTTAACTTTTAGCAAAAATTTGACTTTGCTAAAAAATTGCAAACTTGCTCAGATGAGAATTCCTTTAGTGCGGTTAGCTTCGGAAGTTCAATTTTGATCTAATAGGATGGTTTGTTCGGCTTTTGAGGCTTTCGTTTTCAGAATGTGCCATTAGGAGTTTTAGCTTTTATGTTTTGGCCAAAAATTGACTTTGGTCAATATATTTTGTAATCATGCTCGGATTGAAATTCTATTAGCGTTGTTAGCCTTATAAGATCAGTTTTGGTCTAATAAGATGGTTGGTTCGAGGTTTGAGACTTTTATTTTCCTTTTGTGCCGTTAGGCGTATTAACTTTTAACTTTTGAACAAAATTTGAATTTTGTCAATATTTTTGGGAAACGTGCTCAAACTGGAATTTCATGAGCGTGGTTAGCTCTGAAGGTCATTTTTGGTCTACTAGGATGGTTTGATCGGGTTTTGAGGTTTTCATTTTCAGTTTGTGCCGTTAGGCGTTTTAGCTTTTAAGTTTTGGCCAAAATTTGACTTTGTTTAACATTTTTTGCAAAAGTGCTTACATGAGAATTATGTCAACGTGTTTAGTTTCAGAAGGTCATTTTTTATTTAATAGGATGGTTGGTTCGGGTTTTGAGGCTTCCATTTTTGGTTTGTGCCGTTAGGCGTTTAAATCTTAAGTTTTGGCCAAAATTTAAATTTGGTCATTATTTTTGGTAATCATGCTCGGATTGGAATTTTGTCAACGCGATTAGCTCGATAAGGTCATCTTTGGTCTAGTAGCATGGTTGGTTCTAGTTTTGAGGCTTTTATTTTCAGTTTGTGCCGAAGGTGTCTTAACTTTTAACTTTTGACCAAAATTTGAATTTGGTCAATATTTTTGGGAAACGTGCTCATGTTAGGATTTCGTCAGAGCGGTTTTCTCTGGAAGGTCATTTTTGGTCTGATAGGATGGTTGGTTTGGATTTTGAGGTTTTCATTTTTCAGTTTGTGCCGTTAGGCGTTTACCTTTTAAGTTTTGGTCAATATTTGACTTCGGTCAACATTTTTGGTAAACGTACTCAAATGAGTATTTTGTCAATGCGGTTAGCTCGGGAAGGCCATTTTTTGTCCAATAGGAAGGTTAGTTCGGCTTTTGAAGCTTTTGTTTTGAGTTTGTGTCATTAGACGTTTTATCTTTTAAATTTTAGCCATAATTTGACTTTGGTTAAAAAATAATTGTAGACGTGCTCCGGAAGGTCATTTTTCATCTAATAGGATGGTTGGTTTGGATTTTAAGGTTTTCATTTTTAGTTTGTGCTGTTAGGCATTTTAACTTTTATGTTTTGGCCAAAATTTAACTTCGATCAATATATTTGATAAATGTGGTCGGATGAGAATTGCGTCTGTGCAGTTAGATGCGAAAGGTCATTTTTGGTCTATTAGAAAGGTTAGTTCGGGTTTTGAGGCTTTCATTTTCAGTTTGAGTCATTAGGCGTTTTAACTTTCACGTTTTGGCCAAAATTTGAATTTGGTCAATATTTTTGGTAAACGTGCTCAATTGAAATTTCATCAGCACGGTTAGCTTCGGAAGGTCATTGTTTGTCTAATAGAATGGTTTGTTCGAGTTTTGAGACTTTCATTTTCAATTTGTGACGTTAGGCGTTTTAACTTTTAAGTTTTGGCCAAATTTGACTTTGGTTAACATTTTTTGCAAACGTGCTCAAATAAGAGTTCAGTCAGTACGGTTAGCTTCAGAAGGTAATTTTTGATCTGATAGGATGGCTGGTTCAGGTTTTCAGACTTCAGTTTTTCAGTTTGTGCCGTTAGGCGTTTTAACTTTTTAGTTTTGGCCAAATTTTGACTTTGGCCAATATTTTTTTGTAATCGTGCTCGGTTTGAAATTCTATTAGCGCGGTTAGCCTTATAACATCAGTTTTAGTCTAATAGGATGGTTCGATCGGGTTTTGAAACTTTTATTTTCCGTTTGTGCCGTTAGACGTTTTAAATTTTAACTTTTGGCCATAATTTGACTTCGGTCAATACTTTTGGTAAATGTTCTCGGATGATAATTCTGTCAGTGCAGTTAGGTCCGGAAGGTCCTCTTTGGTACCATAGAATGGTTGGTTTGAGTTTTAAGGCTTTAATTTTCAGTTTGTGCCGTTAGGCGTTTTAACTTTTATGTTTTGGCCAAAATTTGACTTCGGTCAATATTTTTGTAAACGTGGTCAGATGAGAATGCCGTCAGTAGGGAAAGCTTTGGAAGGTCAATTTTGGTTAATAGGATGGTTGGTTCAGGTTTTGATACTTTCATTTTACGTTTGTGCCATTAGGCATTTTTACTTTTATGTTTTGACCATAATTTGACTTCGGTCAATACTTTTGGTAAATGTTCTCGGATGAAAATTTTGTTAGCGCAGTCAGGTCCGGAAGGTCCTTTTTGGTCTCATAGAATGGTTGGTTTGAGTTCTAAGGCTTTAATTATCAGTTTGTGCCTTTAGGCGTTTTAACTTTCATGTTTTGGCCAAAATTAGACTTTGGTCAATATTTTTGGTAAACATGCTCAAATAAGAATTTCGTCAACGTGTTTAGCTCCCGAAGATCATTTTTCATCTAATAGGACGATTGGTTCGGAATTTGAGACTTCCGTTTTTCGTTTGTGCCGTTAGGCGATTTAACTTTAAAATTTTGGCCAAAGTTTGACTTTGCTTAACATTTTTTTTGTAAACGTGCTTAGATGAGAATTCTGTCAGTGCGGTTAGCTTCAGAAGGTCATTTTTTATTTAATAGGGTGGTTGGTTTGGGTTTTGAGGCTTTCATTTTTAGTTTGTGCCGTTAGGCGTTTTAACTTTCAACTTTTGGCCAAAATTTGACTTTGGTCAATATATTTGATAAACATGCTCAACTAGAATTATGTTAGTGCGGTTAGCTTTTAAAGGTCATTATTGATCTAGTAGGATGGTTGGTTCGGGTTTTGATCCTTTCGTTTTTAGTTTGTGTCATTACGCATTTTAAATATAAGTTTTGACCAAATTTTGAATTTGGTCATTATTTTTAACAAATGTGCTCAAATTGGAATTTCGTTCCCACAGTTAGTTTTGGAAGGTCATTTTTTGTCTTATTGGATGGTTGGTTCAGGTTTTGAGGCTTCCATTGTCAGTTTGTGTCGTTAGACGTTTTAACTTTTTAGTTTAGGCAGAAATTTAAATTTGGTCATTATTTTTATCAAATGTGCTCAAATTGGAATTTCGTCTGCGCGGTAAGCTTTGGAAAGTCATGATGGTTTAATAGGATGGTTGGTTCGGATTTCAAAATTTTCCTTTTCAGTTTGTTTAGTTAGGCGTTTTAACTTTAAACTTTTGGCCAAAATTTGACTTTGCTTAACAAATTTTGCAAACTTGCTCAGATGAGAATTCCTTCAGTGCGGTTAGTTTCGAAAGGTCAATTTTGATCTAATAGGATGATTTGTTCGACTTTTGAGGGTTTCGTTTTCAGATTGTGCCATTAGGAGTTTTAACTTTTATGTTTTGGCCAAAATTTGACTTTGGTCAATATTTTTGGTAATCGTGCTCGGATTGAAATTCTATTAGCGCGGTTAGCCTTATAAGATCATTTTTGGTCTAATAAGATGGTTGGTTCGAGTTTTGAGACTTTTATTTTCCTTTGTGCCGTTAGGCGTATTAACCTTTAACTTTTGAACAAAATTTGAATTTGGTCAATATTTTTGGGAAACATGCTCAAACTGGAATTTCATGAGCGCGGTTAGCTCTGGAGGTCATTTTTGGTCTACTAGGATGGTTTGATCAGGTTTTGAGGTTTTCATTTTCAGTTTGTGTCGTTGGGCGTTTTAGCTTTTAAGTTTTGGCCAAAATTTGACTTTGCTTAACATTTTTTGTAAAAGGGCTTAAATGAGAATTATGTTAGCGTGTTTAGTTTCGGAAGGTTATTTTATATTTAATAGGATGGTTGGTTCGGGTTTTGAGGCTTCCATTTTCGGTTTGTGCCGTTAGGTTTTTAAATCTTAAGTTTTGGCCAAAATTAGAATTTGATCAATATATTTTTGGTAATCGTGCTCGGATTGGAATTATGTCAATGCGGTTAGCTCGATAAGGTCATCTTTGGTCTAGTAGGATGGTTGGTTCTAGTTTTGAGGCTTTTATTTTCAGTTTGTGCCGAAGGTGTCTTAACTTTTAACTTTTAGCCAAAATTTGAAATTGGTCAATATTTTTGGGAAACGTGCTCAAGTTAGGATTTCGTCTGAGTGGTTTGCTCTGGAAGGTCATTTATTGTCTGATAGGATGGTTAGTTTGGATTTTAAGGTTTTCTTTCCAGTTTGTGCCGTTAGGCGTTTACCTTTTAAGTTTTGGCCAAAATTTGACTTTGGTCAGCATTTTTGATAAACGTGCTCGAATGAGAATTTTGTCAATGCGGTTAGCTCGGGAAGGACATTTTTTGTCTAATAGGATGGTTAGTTCGGCTTTTGAAGCTTTCGTTTTGAGTTTGTGCCATTAGACGTTTTATCTTTTAAATTTTAGCCAAAATTTGACTTTGGTAAAAAAAAATTTGTAGACGCGCTCCAGAAGGTCATTTTTCATCTAATAGGATGGTTGGTTTGGATTTTAAGGCTTTCATTTTTAGTTTGTGCTGTTAGGCATTTTAACTTTTATGTTTTGGTCAAAATTTAACTTCGGTCAATATATTTGGTAAATGTGGTCGGATAAGAATTTCGACAGTGCAGTTAGATGCGAAAGGTCATTTTTGGTCTATTAGGAAGGTTAGTTCGGGTTTTGAGGCTTTTATTTTCAGTTTGAGCCATTAGACGTTTTAACTTTCACGTTTTGGCCAAAATTTGAATTTGGTCAATATTTTTGGTAAACGTGCTCAATTGAAATTTCATCAGCACGGTTAGCTTCGGAAGGTCATTTTTTGTCTAATAGGATGGTTTGTTCGAGTTTTGAGGCTTTCATTTTCAATTTGTGACGTTAGGCGTTTTAACTTTTAAGTTTTGGCAATTTGACTATGCTTAACATATTTTGTAAATGTGCTCAAATAAGAATTCTGTTAGTACGGTTAGCTTCAGAAGGTAATTTTTGATGTGATAGGATGGCTGGTTCGGGTTTTCAGACTTCTGTTTTTTCAGTTTGTGCCGTTAGGCGTTTTAACTTTTAACTTTTGGCCAAAATTTTACTTTGGCCAATATTTTTTGGTAATCGTGCTCGGATTGAAATTCTATTAGCGCGATTAGCCTTATAACATCAGTTT
The DNA here is from genome assembly GCA_029582245.1 of Solanum etuberosum. Classification (NCBI taxonomy): domain Eukaryota; kingdom Viridiplantae; phylum Streptophyta; class Magnoliopsida; order Solanales; family Solanaceae; genus Solanum; species Solanum etuberosum. Next base: position 7,389 of record JAJONR010008842.1, read on the forward strand.
TAGTCTAATAGGATGGTTGGATTGGGTTTTGAAACTTTTATTTTCCGTTTGTGCCGTTAGGCATTTTAACTTTTAACTTTTGGCCAAAATTTGAATTTAGTCAAATTTTTGGGAAACATGCTCAAATTGGAATAGCGTGAGCGCGTTTAGCTCTGGAAGGTCATTTTTGGTCTAATAGGATGGTTTGTTCGGGTTTTGAGATTTTCATTTTCAGTTTGTTCAGTTAGGCATTTTAACTTTTAAGTTCTTGCCATAATTTTACTTTGCTTAACATTTTTTGCAAACGTGCTTAAATGAGAATTGTGTTAGCGCGGTTAGCTTCAAAATTTCATTTTTTATTTAATAGGATAGTTGTTTCGGATTTTGAGGGTTCCGTTTTTGGTTTGTGTCATTAGGCGTTTTAAATCTTTAAGTTTTGGCCAAAGTTTGACTTTGGTCAATATTTTTGATAATCATGCTCGGATCACCTTTTGTCTAGTAGGATGGTTGGTTTGAGATTTGAGACTTTTATTTTCAGTTTGTGTCGTTAGCCGTTTTAACTTTTAAGTTTTGACAAAAATTAGATTTGGTCAATATTTTTTGTAAATGTGCACAAATTAAAATTTCATCAGCGCAGTTAGCTTCGGAAGGTCATTTTTGTTCTAATAGTATGGTTGGTTAGGATTTTCAGGCTTTCATTTTCTGTTTGTGCCGTTAGGCGTTTTAACTTTTAACTTTTGACCAAAATTTAACTTCAGTCAATATATTTGATAAACGTGCTCAGATGAGAATTCCGTCAGCGCGTTGTATCCGAAGGTCATTTTTGGTCAAATAGGATAGTTGGTTTGGGTTTTGAGGTTTTCATTTTCTGTTAGTGCCGGTATGCGTTTTAACTCTTAACTTTTGGCCTAAATTTGACTTTGGTCAAAACTTTTGAGAAAGGTGCTCGAATGAGAAATTTTTGAACGCGGTTAGCTTTGGAAGTTCACTTTTTTTCTAATAGGATGGTTGGTTCGGGTTTTGAAGCTTTCATTTTCAGTTTGTGCCGTCAGGCGTTTACCTTTTAAGTCTTGGCCAAAATTTACTTCGGTCAACATTTTTGGTAGACGTGTTTGAATGAGAATTCCGTCAGTGCGGTTAGCTCTGGAAGGTTATTTTTGGTCTAATAGGATGGTATGTTCGGGTTGTACGAAGAAGTAGTAGAGGCCTCTTTCTTTTGATTTAAATCTACAATTGTGATGAGCGTGTCTATTGAAATATATATATTACTATTTAAAAAAATTAGGTATAAATCTTTATTAGACTTAATTTGTATTAAGAGAAAAGCTCAAATATGTCATCGAACTATTAGAAATGACTCATTTAGTCAGTACATAATATCTACAATTCATGGATACACAAATATTGGAAATTAATTAAAGTAGTTGATATATATATATATATATATCATGTAAAAATAGGATAAAAAATAGTACGAAATATTGTTTACTTAAGTTTTCATCCTAACATTTTTTTTTAAAAGAACCCACTTAACATATAATTTTTTTTTAAATCAAAAGACCCATTGGGTCACTTTATTAATCAAAATAGTCTTTACAATTGACATGTTAGCACATAGTACTAAAACAGCTAAAAACAAATAAAAGGAAAAGGAAAAGGAAAATGAGGAATTGTAAAAGAAATTAAAATTGGACAATGGGAAAAAGAAATGGACAGTACTCTAGAGACTTCACATTTCTGCATCTTCCTCAATCTCCGATCTGAAGATGGAAATCCAACTTTAATCTAACCCACTTTAATCTTAACCGGAGAGGGATTTCAGCTGAAGGAAGAGAAGTGGAATTTGGGGAAAAAATGTAGCTACTACTCTATGATTCAGGCCTTCAAATTCAATTTTGAGAGGTACTCCTCAAGTCTAAATACCTTAGTTCTTAGATTTTTCAATCCTTGAATTAATATGTATTGTATCTCAATGAAAGAGGTCGCATGAACTCTTTGAAGGGGCTTGAGGTCGATTTCGTCTAACGGAATAGTAGTAGAGCTTGGTAATATCAACATGAAGTGTATCTTCTCAAGCTTCGGTTCTTCAGCTTTGAGGTACTCTTCAACACTTAACACCTTAATTCTTAGATCTGACACTAAATGGGTTGAATCCCAAAAGAAATTAATACCACCCACTTGATTCTCTAAGCTGAATGAACAAGAACAAGTTTCATCAAGAATTTTCTAATCTCAGCTAGATCGTACTGGGTAAACTTTTTACTGATCTGTTTTCTAAGGTCCACTACAGATCAATGGTAGATCTCCTCTCAAGAGTGGAACAAATTCGGCTACAAATCGCCTAGGTTTTCATCTCAAGCTCTAATCAGCTGCAGTGATTTCATATATGGAGTATTTCTTAGAGAAAATCGGGTCTTTAATCTTTCAAGAATATCACAACTCATGGACTGCATCTCAGATCTACAGAAAGACCCACATCGTGTTGCTGGGTATGTCTTCTTCCCGATTCACACCTCTTTTGTTCAATTAATCATTGCATGTGTTGCTTGTTTTTGCTGATGTACTTAGCTTGTTGTAAATTTCAGTACTTGTTCCAATTCCTGCATATTATTACATTTTTAGTATTTTAATTTCATCACTTTAAAGGTTGGGTTTTGTTTTTGACTTAATGGGGAATAAAAAAAAATCTTAAAAGTTGTACTAAAAATTGGAAGAATTCTTTATATTTTCAAGCATAAAATAAAAAATAAAAGTTGAAAAGAAGAAAAAAAAAAAAGAAAAAACTTTTCCCGCTAAACTCCCCACCTCCCTAAAATACAGAGACTCGCGCCACTATTCAGTTTTTTCTTTCTCTAATTTCTGCCCACGTTTCGTATCAGTACTTTTTCTACATCCTTTTGATTTTAATCCCATTTTAAAGATTGTCTCCGACTACACTCACTCGCAAGTCATCTGTTGCTCTTGGATTCTCAGCTTCACAATCCTTTCCGCTAAGTGGTAAGTATTCTTTATCAAGCTTAGTTTCTCCTTTTTGTTTGATTCTATCAATCAACTGTAGAACTTCTAATGTGCTGTATTTTCTCAATTAATATATAGCATTCATAGAGTTAATATATAGACTTGTGTTTTTGAATCCCCTTGATGTGGAGATTTCTCTAACATAGTTGTGAATAGGGTTCACTATTCGGTCCACTATTTTTGAGCCCCCTACTAAAAGATAAGTTTATATTTTTATAGATTAAGCCACATCATTCAAAACTTAACAAAGTGATTATGAAATTTACTAAAAGTACTTGTTGTTTAAAAGTGCAAACCATTTTTAACCTTCAAACAACAAACAGACTATGTCTTTTAATCTTTAAAGTGATATTATTTTGACTGGCCAGAAATAAAATTCTAAACGCCACAGTTAGAAATAATTTTGAGCAAAAGTTGTATATGAAAATATTTTTTTGTCGATTTAGTAAATCGTAAGAGTATAAAACTTCTTAATCATCATACTGTATCCAAATATTAGTATTTTTAATGAAGCTTACTTTATCCAGGAGTTGCCTTGCCAATACTAAGAAATAGTGGATTCTTGATTGTTGGCAATTAGAAAAAGAGATGAGAATTCATCTCTCACACTCTTTCTCCCTAACCATCTTTCTTCCCAGAAAGAGATATGATCTTCATTCCCCAGCTTAAGTGAAGACTTAGGTTGGAGCTTCCCCCATTTCTTTGATATGTGTTTCCAGGGACCTGAGCCATGGAGAGCTTCCCCCATTTCTTTGAAATGTGTTTCCCAGGGACCTGAGCCATGGAGATCTCTATTTTGGCTTGTGCACCAGTTGCTTTCCACCTCATATTTTCCCATATTACAACTTTGTATAGTCTAAGATTGTCCATGTTGTATCTCCAATGACATTTCATTAGAAAACTCTTGTTGTGCAAGATCAAATCTTTAACCCCTATCCCACTATGTCTCTTAGGTATAATAACCAAATGAAATTTGTAGTTTCACAGTTACCTTCCCATAAGAAATCTCTTCTTAACCGATCTAGTCTTTCCTGAATGTTTTTTGGTAATGGAAATAGGAACATGAGGTAGGTAGGAATGTTGTGCAACACTCTATTGATGAGTGTAAGTCTGCCACCAAAAGAGAGATATTACATTTTCTAGGTGGTCAATTTCCTTTCAATTTTTTCAATCACTCCATCTCAACACTCAGGTGGAAGCCCCGAGTATGTTAATAGGAAAACTACTCACTTTGCAGCACATAACTTCTGCAAGCTCCTTCAAGTTAGAAACTGCTAGAGAAAAAAATTAAAACTACAGAAGATGTAGAAGAACATAATACTTTTCATTGCCTTCATATTTTGAGTTACATGTTTTATGAAGTTTTGATTATACGAAGCTACTATAAAAATGAAGCTTCAGTGAAACATTTGTCCTGCTGCCTTGATTATAAATTGCACCCTTTTTAACTATTCAAATATTTTCTAATTATAATGCTATTTGTTAAAAATTAGTGCATCTTCTTATGTTCTCTTATATTGTTTTAACTTGTGATTTTAAGTTAACTGAGTCAAATATTTCAGTTCCCATTATTTAAGAATGATATCATACTACTATTTATTTGAATAGGACTTTGTTGGAGTTATTTTAGGAGAAAAAGTTGTTATTTAGTTTTTATATATATATATACACATATACAACTTGCATACCTGCTGTAAAAAATAGACAGTTCCAGTTCAAAGTTAAAAGAAATAACATTATTCTCTAATCCATTTTCTGTTATACTGCAAATTTATTCTTTTCAATTCTCTGTGTGCTTTGGTTTCACTATTTACCCTTCTCACATTATCAGAATAGAAGGTTTATAAGTAAAATGAGTTCAAATCGTTAATGGATGTACAAAAGATTAACCAAAGGTCTATATGATCCTGAATTCGTAAGGGGTGTACAACATTTTATTGAGTTCGCTATGAGTCATCCAGAAGGGAGGGATGGCGAGAGACTAAGGTGCCCATGTAACCGAAAGAAATGTCAAAATAGAAACTTTGAAAATGTTCATACTGTCCATGGGCAGTTATTAAAAGAAAGTTTTGTACCGGGATATCATGTGTGGTACTTGCATGGAGAAAAAGAAGTTGCAAGAAGCATAGATCAAGATGAAAGGATACATAATTCGGATCATACTATGAATAACCTACCAGTGAATGTTGGTGCATTTGATGATCCTAGACCTACTACATCATATCATAGAATGGTTCATGAGGCTGCTGGTCCCGCATTTGTTCCAGATGATATGGAAGAATTACCTAATCCTGATGCACAAAGTTTTTATGATATGCTTAATTCTGCAAATCAAGAAGTGTGGCCTCGTTGTGAAACACACTCAAAATTATCAGCTGTTGCTCGTTTGTTGAACATCAAGACTGAACACCACCTCTCTGATTGATGTTTTGATGACATTTGTCAATATGTGAATGAGATGATTCCTCCAGATAATGTGATGCCAAAAAAATTCTATGAAGCTAAAAAGCTAATGAGGGGAATAAACATGCCAGTTGAAAAAATTCATACTTGTGTCAATGCCTGCATGATTTACTGGGGAGAGGATAGTGAACTTGTAAATTGCAAGTTTTGTAGTCATCCCAGGTACAAGCCTATGAGTCAAAGATCTGTTTCAAAGAAAAATCTTGTACCATTTAAACAGATGTATTACTTTCCTCTTACTCCACGGCTGCAACGACTGTATGCTTCCAAAGCAACTGCTTCGCACATGCGATGGCATGCTGAACATGAAGTTGAGAAAGGTGTAATGCGTCACTGTTCAGATGCACCTGCCTGGAAGCACTTTGATAAGAAACATCCATCTTTTTCATAGGAAAGTCGTAATGTTAGATTGGGGCTATCAACAGATGGGTTTCAACCATTTGGACAAACGGGAAAACAATATTCATCTTGGCCAATAGTTGTGACACCATACAACTTGCCTCCTTGGATGTGTATGAAAGATCCCTATTTATTTTTGTCAGTTATAGTTCCTGGGCCAAAGAATCCTAAGCAGCAA
>JAJONR010008843.1:0-12649 GCA_029582245.1 Solanum etuberosum
TAACAAAATTTATAGAAGGAGAAAAATAAATTTGAAACAACAGCAAAATAATATTGTTGACCCTTTTAGAAATTCATTCTTCATTAAACTGCTGCTCTGAAGGCCCTTCTAGATGCTTCATCAATGCAACTTTACGACTTTTTCAGAAATATGTATGTATAATTGTTGCATTATGAAAGTACAAGTAGATCAAAATGTTGGATTCTAGACTCATGTTAAAGAAATATTCTCGAACATTAAAAAATTAAAAATGAGTCTAACCTAGATAACTCAAATGCTCAGCAATGACTTGGGACATAAAGGACAACAAATTTATGTTAATAGACATATCTTTTGTAGCTTAAGATATTACTTTTATTTAGAGCAGGTTTTGTTTCATATTCTTCAAATTAAGCTTGCTGAAAATTGTCATAACTCACACCAAAAATATTTAGTAGAGCTGAATGAGAAGGAAAAAAAGAAAAACATTAAAAGGACGAGAGCTTTGTCCAAGTGAGATCATATACATACCAAACGAAAAATAATCAATACAATTTTAAAGAGACAACAACACAGCGAGAAAAAACATACATTAAAGGGAGTAAACTATGAGATATCCAATGATGATAACAAATCATTCTAACCAGAAAAGTTCTCATGTTTTAAAATAACATACCTCAGAAAATTGACTAACACTTCAATCAACTTTCAATCCTTAAAGTACTCATAATATCCAGTGATAAAATTTAGTAAAAATAGATAACAACAAAATAAAAACAAAAAAATATGGGCATGCAAAGTTATTAACTCTTAGAGGATTTTCTAAAGAACACAAAATCTCATCCTTGTATGTGAAGAAATGATGTTGTTGATGAACAAATTAGAGATTTGTAAGGGTTTTTTCTATTGTACCTTCAACAATTCTAGTAGAGAAAACTTGCTTGAATACTCAATTAACGTTTGTTATTTAATATGTACTAACAAATACTTATAACAATAATATTGCAGAAACATAAACAACAAAATTTAAAGCATGTACTCAAAAATAACAATTAATAATATAAGCATAAATTAATGACCGTAAAAACATACCAGGATCTGTAACAATAGAATGAAACAGAATGGAAAAAATTGAGCCCACTGAATGCACAGTGTCCCCTTAAGGAAATTATTACCCCCTAGTACCCGAGATTTAAAGGAATAGATCCTCTCAGGAAAGAACGATTCCATTCACCAGTGTATTGATACAAAAAAATGGTGTTAGTGAGTCATTCAATAGGAGCAAAGTACACAATTATTTAATTGTCCAGAAGAAGAAGTAGTTCAAAATTTTCGTTGTTTTAAAATGAGAGGAAATTCTTCTATTTATGGACAACAAAAGGTAGTGTGAACAAATGTTTATTGTGTCTTATCGGAAAGGTCACAACCTTTCATAAAAGTCACAACTTTTCATAAAAGTCAAAACTTTTCATAAAAGTCACAACTTTTCATAAAAGTCGCAACTTTTCATAAAAGTCGCAACAGATCATAAAAGTCTCAACTCTTCATAAAAGTCGCAACTTTTCATGAAAGGGGAAGGCTAGTTTAGGAAATAAAATAAATTAAAAGGGAATCCTGGTTTGTGGTGATGCCACGTAGGCGGGTCTAGGGTTCTCTTTTATATATATATATGATAGGATAGTACCAAATAGGGTGTATAACTAATATTTACATAGGTTGAAAAAGTGTATCAAACAAGGGAATAGTAATACCAAACCTAATACTGCATTATTTTCTCTAGTAACTATTATCAAATGACCCCTTTGTGTATATTGGAGTTTTTCCCCATCGTTAACGAATTTACTCCTTACTTGACTAAAAAAAAGTACAACAGTAATAGTAAGCATGGAGCTAATGAACTGTTCACAACAACCTGAACGGAGTTTCATCATGAACCATCTGCAAAAGATTTTCCAAATCCAAAGTTTCTATGAGGATAAGCAGCAGCTGCAGTTTGGCATGATAAATAGAGGAAACCGCTTCAGCAGATACAGCCAACTTCCCAAAATTATAAGAATTTGAAATGAATCCCTGAAATAAATTGTGCTAGAATCAGCAAATATGCAAGTCTAAGAGATAATAACTCCAACTGAAGTTTCAAGGAAGTACCTCATAAAGTGAGCACAATTTTTTCCACAGTTCACCCGTGCAGGGGCAGAACTCGTAAAATATGAGGAAAAGAACATCCAATACAAGATTGTCTTCAGTTACTATTTCTTCAGCCCACAAAGTATAAAGGTCAACATCCTATTTTGCATGAGAAGGCAGGTACTTCAATCTATGAAATGATTAACAAGAACGGATTGCACTAAAAATGAAAACAAAGAAGAAAGTACGAACTAGAACTCTGATATATAGCATTTAGACGATGATGGAGTCTATCTAAAATGCTGAAACCTTGTCACCAAGCTAATTCAGCCATTCATGTAATAAGACAGAAAACTAAAATTTATCTAATGCAACCAATAAATTAGAATTTCTAATTTAAGAAGAGTAGCTTATGTGGGAATCAAAGTACAGAACTGTTTTGACATGGCTTCCAAATTAACATCCGCATGTTTCCCTTGATTTCCTTGGAGCAACAAGTTCATTATCTCCAAATTCATTTAGTAGAAAGTCATAGAAGTCCAGATCTCACATTTGCTTCCAAGTTTCTTCAATCCTCATCTTTTACTTGTTGCTTCATAAGTTCTTTTTACTTCATATTAATGCATCCCGATCCAACAGTGCACGCCTTTCTTTTTTCTTTTTCTCTTTGATAGGTAAAAATGTATTCCTTTCTAATACACAAGTATGTATATTATTATCTTATTAGTAGAGAAGGGATTATGAAAATTGGGTGATTGTGCAGAGAAAGTCACCTTCGAAGGTGAAGTTTCACTCTCGTTTTCCTTCCTCTCCTATAACGCACACATTTATTCTTGTTTTCCTTTTCTTAGTGCGGATGAAAGGCCAAGAAACCACTCTTAGTGGCTCATACATCCATAACTATCTATCATTAAGTTCTTAAATGAGCCGAGGGTTTTTCGAAAACAGTCTCTCTACCTCAACGAGGTAGTGGTAAGGTCTGCGTACACTCTACCCTCTCCAAACCCCACTTAATGGAACTTTACTGGGTATGTTGTTGTTTCTGTATTAAGTTCTTAAATTAGCCACTTCAGAGACTTGTCAAATTATCCAATCCCTTAAAGCCCATCCCATGCATGCACAAACTTGCCAGCACTTTTGATCACCACATCCTGAGTTGAAGTCACACAAACTCAATCCTGAACACCGAATACAAAACATAGTTTACCATGTTCTCAGGAAAGTTAGAGTGTAGATTCTCCTGCAGGACAGAAAAGAATTTCCTGTCCAGTCCATCAGAAATCAATTTATGTGCCTCATCTACAATAAACGCATCTTGAGATCTTGTCGCGATATATACTGCATTAGGAGACGAATAAGATAAGTAATACATGAATTTATATAATGCATAAACAAGTATGGTGGAGACATGTTATAGAAACAAAAAGTAATCAAAGAAAATATATGTAATTTTCAAACAAATGTGTATGCATAAACAAGTATGGTACAGACATGTTATAGAAACAAAAAGTAATAAAAGAAAATAGATGTAATTTTCAGATAAATTTATATGCATAAACAATTATGGTGGAGACATGTGATAGAAACAAAAAGGAATAAAAGAAAATAGATGTAATTTTTAATAAATTTATATATGTACATCAGAATCTAAGCCAAGCATCTAAAAGAGTCAGAAAAAAAAAACAAGATTGAAGAAACAATCAAACAGATCATTGATAAGGACTCTCAGCTCTATGTTGGCATTAAAACATTGAAAATATCAAACTATGACAACAGTCTCAAATGACGATAAATTTGTATTGTGAATTCGAAAAGAGATTTTCAGTTCATTTGTACTCCAATCAAAAAACAATAATTTCATGAGATAGAAGCAACAATTGGTACTTGAATGAAATCTCGTAGAAAGCTGTTTTTTTCTTTTGAAGAACACTTCACTAGAAATCCCAAAATAAGCTGATGGAGTACATTCTACACTAATATAACTTACAACTGAAAATTAAAGGGAAAAGGTGACAAGAAAACATCAGCCTCTCCTGAAATCAGGCCTAATATCCATGTCAACGCACAAGTACTTTAAGTGTTCTTATAGGGCTGCCATGTTGCTGAGTTATCATTTTTCTCAACAGCAAAATATTGTCCCTCTAACAAAGACAAGGGGACACTACATAATTCAATGTCCAAAATTTAAGACAATACTCAAGAATCAAAGCATTTCTTGTTGCACATATTCTACCAGTACAATTTAACGCTATGGAAGCAATTATTTACTCAAGTTTAAGTGATACCTTCCAAAGATGGGTGCCACTGAGACTTGAAGGTAAGTTTTATAGAGTAGGTGTTAGACCGACTATCTTTAAGAAGCAGAGTGTTGGTCAGTCAAGAATTCACATGTGCAGAAGATGAATGTAGTTTACTCAAGTTTAAGTGATACCTTCCAAAGATGGGGGCCACTGAGACTTAAAGGTAAGTTTTATAGAGTAGGTGTTAGACCGACTATCTTTAAGAAGCAGAGTGTTGGTTAGTCAAGAATTCACATGTGCAGAAGATGAATGTAGCGGAGATGAGGACGCATAGAAGGATATGTGAGAACACTAGGAGAGATAAGATTAGGAATAAAGATATATGGGGCAAAGTGAGAGTTGTCTCAGTGGCAGATAAATGCGAGAAGCGAGGTTGAGATGGTTCAGACATGTAAAGAGGAGATGAAAAAACACAAAAGCCCTAGTAAGAAAGTGCCAGAGGTTGACAGTGATAGGTCTAAAGAGAGATAGAGGTAGATTTGGGAAGAATTGTGGAGAGGTGTTTAGATATGACATGGCACATCTTCAGCTCACACAGGACATGACCATACATAAGAAAGCATTGACGTAGAGAATTAAGGTAGAGAGTTAGTACGTAGAGAGTTGTAGCTTAATGCACCTTGCCTAATCCACTTGCATTACTATTAGTATTATCTTATTCTCCAATTGTATCCTTGTTGTTTCTTTTACTAGTTATCTTTACTATTTTTGTTGTCAGTACTTTCCTTTTGTACAGTATTTTCATTGTAACTTTTGCTCTTGTATTTGTCAAACCTACTTTTGAAAACGTTTTTCTTGAGTTGAGTCCCCCAGACCCCACATGTGGGATCACGCTAATATGTTAATACTATTCAGAAAGTGTAATTGAACACTTAAGTGTACCAAAAAGGTGGCATGAAAGAGTGCACAATAAAATCAAGGAAAAACTAAACAACGTCCTTGAAGGTTTGTTTGTGGTGCGCTTAAGCTTGAATTCAAGTTCATTGCAAGTTGGACACTTCCCACACTTTGACAACAATCAAATGCAAGCACTAAGGTTCGATTCATCATCCACGGTTTTGTCTTGAATGACAAAAGAGCTAGCACTAAACAATAAGTACAGCCACCTTTTTCCTTTTCAAAAAAAAGAGTTATGCGAACGTTATTTTAATGAATGTTAGTAATCACAAAAAAAATTATAGTTTTAGCATAAGAAAGACCTACAATCTCTTGGAATCAATGCAGACTTAGCGAATGATAGGGTGTAGTGGATGAAAGTTTATATATGTGATACCAATTAATTGGGAATATATTTTTTAGTCATGTTTTTTTTTTTTTTGAAACTGGTAACTTTAGTCTATATATCCACAGGTATACTTCAACAAAAGTGTAGTTCCCCTTCAAAAGTGTTACAACTTACCGAGAAAACAATCTTAGTCTAAACTGTTGCCTGTAAACAATCTAGCACATCAAAGATGTCTTCTGTCCTAGTTAATGTATCTTATTTACACCAAAAATAGAAAAGAGCTAAGCAATTCATCTTGATCTTCTGTAAGTTATTCTGCCCATTTTCAAAACTGCTGTTGTTTCTCTCTTTCCAGATTGTCCACCAAATACATGCTGGGACAAGTTTCCATCTCTTCTCCTTATCAGAAGCATTGCCATCTCTATTCCAGCTGCTCAGGACTCCTTTAATGCTCCCTGGTTTTACCCATCTTATCCCCTTTAGACAGATGAACATTCTCCATAATTGTTCAACATGTTATTACGTTTACTCTAGGCCCTATGCTTTCTAGCAGTTTTAGCTCTAGAGATTCTTATGCAATATAATATACAGAACTTCTAGTACTTTTTATTATTATTTTGTACTATATTGGACTGAGATGAATTTAAATAGGGAACATGTTCAGTAATTTTTCATAGAATTGATCACAACTTGTTTGGGATTGAGGCGTAGTGGTTAATATTTTTGTTGTAAACTTGTTTATAAATATGAATTAAAAACATAAAACTACATTGTTGCATCCAAATCAAAATCGTCAAATGATTTTTGAACTTGATTGACATGATTTTTACTTAACATTTTTCACTTAATTGTCTTGATTAAAAGATAAGCATACTTCACTTAATTGTACTTTTTGATCTTTTTTATTTTTAATAAAATCAAATATCATATCATTAATATCAAACAAAGCAGGTGTCATAAACTATTTACAGCAAGCGTAACTATTACTATATTTGCAACTATAGTTATTTTCTTGCATTACATATATTTTCTTTCTATTTATTTCGTTCCTCTACACCTTTTTTAACTAACTCGCATTTTGATTGCACTTTGCTCCATTTTCACCTTCAACAACACCAGAACTAAATTTAGAACAACATCAACGTGCTTATCAGCATTTTCACATCACAGTGTAGCAGCACAATGAACAAAGATTTCATTAAAATGACCCTAAAATATCTGGCTACAATTGATATACAAAATTGGAGCTCAAATTAATAGTCTCAACTAAATATTTCAGCCAAGAAAATTACCAAATGTTGTTGAAAAGCATAACTCATATATGAAACACTGCAAGGACTGTGCAGAACCTATGCACCTCCTATTACAGCTGTTTAAAAATAACAATGCAATAAGTAACAACCAAACAGAAGAAAGACTCACAAGCTTGCATAATTATATGACGTGTGCACTTCATTAAACATTGCCGTTCCAAATAATACTGAAGCATAACCTGGATAACAACAATAAAAAGAAGAAAATGAAACAAAAGAGAACTTGTACAAACATCTCCTGCAACAAATAGTTCAACACAATGAATGAGGCACTACTACATTCTTAAAATTAAATTTCAAGTGAACTGTACTTTGTTGCAAAGGCACAGCTGGACCAACAAGGACCACTGTTGAAGTAAATTATCATGTGTCACTTTGTTAACCTGAAATTCTCAATACTGCAGGACTTGGCTGGGGCTTGGGTGTGGGTGTGGGTGTGGGTGTGGGTGTGGGTGTGGGTGTGGGTGTGGGTGTGGGTGTGGGTGTGGGTGTGGGTGTGGGTGTGGGCGTGGGTGTGGGCGTGGGATATAGCAGTGGTGATAGATATAGACATGTTTCCTGTTTATACCTCAACGAGCTAGAAGTTCTTTTTCTTTTTCTGATGACTGAGAAATCTGTTTGGGGCCAACCCTACCCCCTCTTCCCTTCTCCACTTAAATATCAGGCTTAGTTCACATGAGCTCAAGCATGTGACCTCACAAGTCCCTCAACCTTAGGCACTGAACTAAGCCCCGGAGGAGGCGAGGCGACAAGCTAGAAGTTATTATTCCACGCAATATTAATAAAAACTGTTTTCTCCAAAATATAGTATGAGTAGCATTAGAGAATGAAAGAGCAAGGGAATTCTGTCACTAACCAAATGAGGAAGCTCGCGAAATACACCATCAGCAACGATACTTTTTTGATTAATGGTTCTATCAACAAGAATATATGACTGCACCTCATCCAAACACTGCAAAAATATGAGGATTAAGCCCTTTCCAACAATTAACTAAATAAGGCAAGATGTAGAATGATAGTAATGGTGATCCATGTCAAACAGAAAAAAGTTAGAATAAAACAACTTTCTGCATTGAAAAACCACTACAGGACAACCACGCAACAATATGATTTCAGTACCGAACATTGCATATGGTCCAGAAAAAGTAGAGCTTTACCAAAGCAGAACTAATTTTCAAGGCTGCTTCTTTTTTATCAGTTTCTACAGTAATCTGGTGTAGACCAATCTTCAGTCGGCTGGCATCTAAAGCCCCCCTTGATTTCAGGTTTGGTGGCTTAAATAGTGAAACAGTGTCCAGAAACCATGCATGGTTTTCCTTTATCTTCTTCTCCTGAGTAATAAAAATAAGATATTAATAGCTGTAGGAATAACCGAATCCTACATAGCATGATTGAAGAAGCAGATCATTGATTTGAAATCTGACACCATTCCCTATGATTTTAAAAACAAAAATTGCTACTCTAATTACCAGAGGAGGAGGGAGGTCAGAGGAGGGAGAAACAGATTCGAGTTCAGCGAGCAAGTGTGGGAAGGGGTCCCACCAGAGCGAAGCATCAACAATCTTGGTGGTGCTTCTTCTTGAAGCTTCATCATTAGCTTCTGTAGTTGTGGCCATTGGAGTAACTAGAAACCCTAGCAAACCAATTCTTCCAACCCGCGCTTTTCTTCGTTCGAATTTGAGAGCACAAGAGTCGCGGCGCAGGGATTTATGAGCAACCACCACCTGCCAGCCAACAAGCTCAGGGTTTTACCTTTTTATTTATATATACTAGACACAAGTGCCCGTGCTAGTACGGATCCAATATCTATTTTTTTTTGTCTCATTTTATGTGACATAGATAAAATTTAGAGAGATTTAAATTTTAATATGATTTTTAAATATTTTAAATTGTTAAATATTGTAATTTATAGTACTTTTTATGTAATTTTGAAATAATATATGTTACTTCCCTTGTCCCAATATATGTAGCACAAATAGAGTTTCAAGCGTCAATATGTTGTTAATTATTGAGATTTACAATACATTTGGCGTAGCTTTCAAATTAAATAATACATGTTACTTCTTTTGTCCCATTTTATGTGATACAAATAGATTAATTTTATGAATCAATCAAATTTTTTTATAAGTAATTGAATTTTTTATGTGTTTTTTTAAAAATATTTTAAGTTGTCAATTATCATGATTTATAGTTTTTAAGCAATTTTTAAAAATATATATATATAAAAAAAACAAGACAAATAAATTAAAGCAGAGGGAAAAAGTAGACAAATGTATATGTAAGTGTGACACCACACAGGTGAAGCAGGCATGTTGACTGCCACCTGTGTGGTTATCCACACTTATAGTTAAGTAGTAGTGGTGGCCCATGTCAGTGCGAGCCCAATATTATTAAACGTTTTTTAAAAAAAAAAAGTGAAATTAGAGGAAAAAAGTTGATGCATCTAAGGGTGTATTCGATATAGAGAATGTTAATATTTTCGTATTTGGTTGGTGTAAATCTTTGAAAAATGTTTTCTTTAGGATAATAAGTTTTTTGCTCTTTCCCATTTAACGTTAACACACCTCAGTTTTACCTCATCCCTTGAACTTCCCATCCTCATCCCCACCACCACTACATTATCCTCCATCTAATTCATTTCTCATAGTATTTGTCTAAATTATATACAAAAGTTCTTCGAATAATTATTTTTACTTGTGCATGATCAAATACAAGAAAATAAGTAAGAAACTTACTGATTGTTCTAGAAATCATTTTCTAAAAAACTGATTTTCATCATACCGAATACACCTATGTAGTTATTGATCATATACACATAGTATTGCATACTTAAAGTTGAATAAATTCTTGATTCATGAATGGCGGATGATTGCCAAATGATAAATCATTTATATTAATGAAAACATTATATCATTAAATACTAAAAACGATACTTATACGTATAAAGTATACTATTTACGTATTGATGAAAAATGATTCATTTTTTTACAGGATCTCTGAAAACTGGCGGTAATCCGCGCGGTCAACTTAGATCTAGTACAGGATCTCTGAAGACTGGCGGTAATCCGCGCGGTCAACTTAGATCTAGTTTAGTATCCGAATCTAAGGAAATCCGAATTGAAATATATATGAATTTTTATATGGGTTTATGATTGTATGGAAGGATCTATCCTTTTACCCGAGCAAGGGGCCTGTCAAGATTTAATACATATTTTTATTGAGCCCATGTGTCTAGCAGTTCTAACCGGGTATAGGCGCCCTTTTTTCAACTCCTTAACGGGCTTAGAACCACGACTGGCTAGACGAAGTCACAAAGACAAAGCCAATAAAAATAGTATCGAATCTGACTGTGCCACCATCTTGGAACCAAATCAAGAAACCATATATAAATTTATTTATATTTTGATAAAGTCTAGACCTTTCATAATGAATATAAAAGAGAAGTTAGTTAATCGACATAGATATGAATCTTTTAGCCGGACATAGTCACTGCTTTGATCGGAGAAATACTAAAAGAAGAAATCAAAAGAAAAATATAATACCTTGTAGAGATGGCCGACTGCAAGGCCTATAAGCAAACTTTACAATTTTATTAACTTCCAGCCAGTATCCGGTGAACTAAAAACTTTACAAGTTTAGAAATTTACAATTGGAGAGAGAAAGTAGAGAGAGGGGTTCTTAAACTTCTACCTAGCAAACTGAAAAATAAACTTATATATAGAAAAAAAAAACATTTCGAATCTTTGTACAGTATCGTTGGGTCCCATCTGTTCCCTTAACAGTGTATCTACTGTTGATGATGACTTTTTCTGTAGAGACGACTCTATTGTTTGTCCTTTTCCTTTAGTTTTCGGAGGAAATCTTCCGCTTTTCTCAGAGTATCTTCTGATATAGTTTTTTCTGGCTCACTAGGTTGAGCTTCTTGAATATCATCTGCGACGTCATCACTTGTCTCACTGTTCATAGAAATGTCCGATTTTTCATATTGATTGATATTGAGAAGTAGACTCCTCTTAACTTCTTCCAAATAGCTGTTGATCATTTCTTCTTTATCTCCATTTTGGATAAATATTTTTCTGGCAATATGTCTGACCGAGCTATCAGCAATTATTCCCTTTTGGGGAGTAATACAATATTCTTGGATCTTTGTTGCAATAAGATCCAACAGTTCTTGTCCATATAATGTTTTTGTTTTGGGATCTTTTTTCATCAATTTGTCCCAAAAATTATTATAAAAAGTTCTGTATAAACAAGGAATTTGTTCTTCGATGAATCCCACTTCCGGGGTCCATTTATGAATCCAAGGGATAGAGAATTCAATGAAAAAATAAATTTGGTCTATTTTTTCTATATAACAGATATGATCTGTATGGTATAACTCATTTAGGTCCGGTGAGACTTTACCCCATTCTTTATATAATTTAAGAAATAGATCAGGCAAATTTTTTGTAGTTGGGCCGTGGTATGACCACCAATTCAAAAACCAATTAGGAATTGGTCCTGCAAATATCTTTGCACATATTTTTATAAACCACATGTGTTTATGTCTATCATTATTGTAATAGAGGACTTTATCAAAAGCCTGAATATAGTCCCAGTAGGTGAAACTCATAGCGATTTTATTTAGGCTGATCTGCCTCTCTTTCATAGTGGATATACCCCAATCTTCAACAGATATAATCTGTTTAATTATCATTTTTGAGAAGTTATAAACATTATCACTGGTATTGTAGCCTGAAAAGTGTTGAAATTCAACACTACCAGTGCATATCAATATAGTCTCATAATACGATCAGGTTTTGTATGACTCACCCGGGAAATATAATCTGTTCATTAGGTATCGCTGGAATATCTTCCAGGGTTCTTCTTTTCTCTGAATTTCAGAGTTTCCAAAAGAAATATCATTTCTTTCTTTGATAACTTTTCATAAGACTTGATATCATCATTGTTTACTATAGCTATTGATGCAAAAGTATCACTTTGCTTTTGAGACAAATATGCCTATAGCTGTGCGTATAACGGACTGTTTTCTGGAATATCTTCCAGATGTACTGAAGATGAAGCCTCACTTTGAGAGACTTTTGAGTTTATCAAACTTCTTCTTTCCATTTGTATAACTGGAGAGTTAGAAGAGGATCCGTAGGAAAAACCTGGGGATGATTTTCCCCTTGTATTATTATTTCCACCTATGCCCTTGGTAGTCCAAGGAGGGTCCATCCTGCAAACATAACACTTTGCTTTATTCGGATATGTCATAATAGTCACTGTAATAATTATCATTATCGATATTAATAATTTCTTCATAATTCTGTATAGAGAAATATTCTCTATTAATATCGTTGATGATTTCACATATTATCAATTCTTGCAGGTCTTTATTAAGAGGAATTATCTTTAGAATAGTAACTAAAGTTTTTTCATTAATAAAAGTTGTATAAAAACTTATTTTAAATATTCTCGAGACAGAAAATCTGGAAGAGAGTTATCACTTCCCTTTTTATATTGAATCTCGAAATCAAAAGGAGCTAACTGGGCCTGCCACCTAGCAAATATCAATTTTGAAGCATCATGCTTAAAATCTTTGTTAAACATGTATTTAACAGATTGAACATCAGTTTTTATCAAAAACTTTTGATTATATAAATCATCTTGAAATTTTAAAACACATTTGACTATTGTTAGCATTTCATGAGCCACAGTAGCAT
>JAJONR010008844.1:0-22216 GCA_029582245.1 Solanum etuberosum
GATCGGGTGTCACATTCCGACACATGCATGGGATCGGGTGTCACGTTCCGACACACTAACAGTTTGGGTGTGGGTTCCATAAGAGGACCATTGTGATTGGTATGTTATGTCTACTTGGCATTGATAATGAAAGACGGTATGTTGCTCTAAATTGATGACTGAACAGTATTCTGTATATGTATGCTTATTATGTTGTAATTGCTTGTGTGTATTGTGCTTATGGGAGTGGCCACGTGATCATACCAGTACACTGTGGTTTTGTACTGATACTGCACTTGCTCTTTCTTTGTTGAGTACAGGGCATCTTCAGGTGGCTACTGAGAGACCTCAGCTAGGTGACTATTGAGCATGACCAGATTGAAAGGTGAGCCAGTTCTTTCAGGCTGCCATGGATCTCTCTTGTTTAAGTCCACTCTTTTCGGACACAGACTATTTGTTTAGGGTGTTTTGTTTAGTTTTCGGGGTTGCGCCCCCTTTTCTTAGATTTGTTAGTTAATCAGAGTTTTGATACAATGACTTTCAATTTCTAGGGGTGTTTTCCACAAATATTTTAGTAGTTGTTTTGTTAAACTTTCGGTGTTTATGGGAACTCCATATTTCCTTTGACATTTAAAACTGCTTCTATATCTTTAAATGCCTAGTTTTTCGTTAAATTGTTTAATCGGGTTGTAGTAATGGTTCTCCCACCGGAGGGTCAGTGTGGGTGTAAATCACGACGGTCTGGATCGTGACATCCTTGTTCTGACAAAAACAATGTTTAGAGAGGGCCAAAATGGGACCGGTAGAAATTTGATTGTTTTAGGCCCTGTCTTCTATGTATTTTTCTCAATAACTATGTTGATACCTAGATATCATACTATTAGGACCAATCCAATTTAGTACTGTGTTGAGAACTTTTTGTATATCGATGAATTATTCATCCATCTTATTATTTCTCAAAGAGGTTCGAACAAAAATCGACTCCCACCCGTGATGATTTTTTTCTTAAAAGATATTAGCATCAATCGAGTGATGAGCCCAAAGGTATATTGATAACATCCTTAGTGAATAAGCTCCTAACGAAAACAAGTCCATAGAAAAACAAAAGCCTAGAAACTTCACTTGGCTATGGTCTCTCAAATGCCCAAAATAAATAAAATATTTTCTCTGGCTATGCCAGCATGGAAGACTCCCAACGTGAAGCAAGGGAGGGTGCTAAATGATGGAAGTTAACTCCTTTTTGTGCATGGAAGTTCCTCCTATGTTTGTTTCATAGAAGTTAGAAGCAGACAAAGACGAAACTCTTTTTGTTAGGCTTATAAAGCCAACTTTTACCCAAATTGTATGTATTAGTACTAATCTTAGTTTACCCCCTCCTCCGAACATCACTAGTAGGCGTTCATCAAACCACTTTCTATGTAATGATGCGCATGAACTAAATTAATATAATTATCTTGTTAACCAAAAAAAATAGTGACAGGACTAGACTAAAGAAATTAAGGGCAATCTCTTAGGTGAAAAATATATTTACATTTTTCCTTTGATATAACTCATTTGCTACTGCTTCTACATAAGGGTGTTCATGATTTGGGTTGGATCGAATTTTAGTTATAATCAAATCAGTTTTAATCGATTTTTAAATTTTTAAAACTAAATTAAATAAAAATCAATGATTTTGTTCTTATTAATTTGATTCGATTTGTGCTTGGCTAATGATAATTGATGATAGTAAAGCAATAAAAACATGAGATAACTATTAACTACTTCAAAATTAGTATTAACCAACAAACCACTATAAAGTTCACAGCAAGTCATACAACTATTGTTTAAAGCTATGCAACCCAAATCTAATTAAGACATAGACAATCTAAGATATATCCTCAAGCAACAAATCAATTAAAAGCACCAATTTGTTCAATATGAAACGATACGAGCATAAAACCATGGAAACAAAGGTAACCACCACGAGAAATGAAGATTAGAAAACAATAGCTCAATAGTGTTTTATCTTTGGCACATATTTTTAAGAAATATGGGTCTTACCATAGGTGTAAAATAAGTAGACTAAAAGAAAATTAATGATTAAAAGGTATAAAATATCTCTCTATATATATATATATAAATAAATAATTAAAAAATTTAGATGTATAATTTATCGGTTCGATTTCATTATTTCTTAATAAAATTAAAATCAAATCAAACCAAATATTATCTATTTTTAAAATTTAAAAATCTAATTAAATCATACAAAATGTCATTTTATTTTATCAATTTGATTTGATTTTTCACCAAATGGTGAACAACCCTACTTCTACATATGGGTATATCCACCCATACCCAAGACACTGTATAGTGGATAAGAGATGAGAATGTTATCTTGGAATTCCATATAATTAAGTAAGAGAAGAATATTCATGGTGGATTTTTCCAAAGATATCCTCCAATTTATTTGAACCAAAAGATTCGTAAAAAAAACTTAATCTTATTCCACAGTATATATTTTCATTAATGAAGATTGAAGTGGTCATGGTTTGTTAAACCGGCCACTTACCCAAAAAGTGGTTTATCAATAGGATAATTTCAGAGATCTTTTTTGAGGTTTTGCTCTATAATATTGACCTCTCTTGTGGTTTACTATATTACGCTTACCTTCTTTTTTTTAATTTGGCTATCTGTTTTTTAAAAAAAATTTAAATAAATATAAATTAATTACGATTTGATAATTTGTCCCTCTTATTATTTTCTTTATATTGATCTTATATTATTTAAAAATAATTTATTTAATGAATACTTTAAAAATAAATCAATATGGAGAAATGTGTATCTTTATTTGGTAAAAAAACATATATATACACACTCAAATTCCTTAGATGCTTCCACCGAAAGAAGAACAAGACCGTCAATGCTTGCTATTCCCATTTGTTAGTAAGTAAAATTCCTTTCCCATTTCAATTTGGTTTGAGAAAGCGTGTTCTTGAATTATTCAGCTAAAGAAAAAGGAAGTAATATGCTTTATCCTAAAATTGAAGGATCAAAAGTGCAATTTTATAAGAAAAAAATTTCCCAGCCTTGTATAAAAAGGACATTACCCCCATCGGCCTTTGCATCAGAAAGCACCACCAAATAGTTTCTTCATAAACATTACTACCCTACACTTCTTATCTTCCCAATCACACCCCCACAAAAATAAAAAAAATAAAAATGGCACCACAGAAAGATCTTGATAAAATAGGCTCGGAAGGTTTTGCTCTAATTGATGAATACTTTGATAAAAAGAGGATTAATAGACCTCCAACCACCATGGAGGCACAGCAGAGCTGCAACTATCGCTACATTTTACCGGTTTCTCTCGTTTACCGGATGATTCCCCTGACTGGAAGAGAAGCTATGATCACTGCTCCAACACCACCGGTGGCGGCTTTAAATAGCTACGAGGCAACTCAGTTGCATGATGGAATACGTCTCGCCAATTATTCTAAGAGACGTCAAATGCCCATGGCTTACTATTTGGTGCTACTTTTATGTAGAAATTAGTTGATTACGTTACCTACGCATGTAAGTCCTGGTTTTGCTCTTGGTATATTTTTGTAGCAAAACCACGGTTATCTGTAGGTATGTGTTGTATTCTCAATGTAATAAAAGCACTTCTTGTATATGTATCTCTATAACTCTATAACCTTATATATAAGGTACAACCTTATATATAAGGTACACATATATACTAATTACATACAAAAATATATTACTCTCCTATCCCAATTTACATGACATTTTCTTTTAATAAATTACCTTGACAGAGGCGTATTTAGAATTTTTTGAGATGATGGATGCACTATTATTATAGAAAGGTTGATCTATGATATAATTTGATCGGTTCAACATTTAGGTCTTTACGACTGAAAATCGTTAAAATTTTAAAATTACAGGTCTAAAATTAATTCTGATATATATATATATATATATATGGCAAAAAACTTAAGTATACCTATTAAGTACAATAATTACGACTATATAGCAACAGTCATTTTTTCACCTAAGTAGTATTAGTTTTTTTTCAAAGTTAGGTTTTAATAATAAAAAATAAAAAATAAAAAAAAATACATACAATTAGTGATCCACGATTTACGTTGTTCTCCTTTTTTTCTCAAATCTTTTACCTTCCACGATTTGCTCAGATTGGTTATATATATTCTCTCCTAACAATAAAAGGTTTCTTAACAAAAATAAAAATCTCTTACTACTCATTTTGGACGCACTTCAATCATGGATACCAATAATTATTCAATCCTAATTCACCATAAAGGATGTTAGGACGCATCAGGTATTATTGATAAATCAATATTTGATTGGTGTTTTTTTTATGTGATTTTTCTACGTGGAAAATCATGATCGTTATGTTGTAGTATACTATGTTAGATATTTTTTTTTTGTTACAATCTAACAAACGACGTTAAAAATGGTGTAATTTCGAATCTTTTAATTAATGGTTTTTGTTGTTGTTATTCAGCAATTTCGAGTTTGTTTTTTTTTTTTGGGGGGAATTTTTTCTTTGGTTTGTTTTGTAGGGTTTGTAGGTTAAGAATAGAAAGCAGTTTTAGTGATTATGGTTTTTTGTTTAGTTAATTGGTTAAAATGATCGTTTTTAAATATTGAGCATGTTGGTCGTACAGTGTGGTGTAATTCTGATTTTTAAGGTGTCATTCAGAATGGTTTTTTTTTTTGTACATAATGATGGTGTGCATATTGATTATATTTTGGTAGATAATTTGGATTGTTAAGTTATTGGGTGAAAATGATAGTTTTTAATTGGTGTCATTCAGTTTGGTGTTTTTTTGATACATAATGATGGTGTGCATATTAATTCTATTTGTTAGAATATTTTAGATTGGTAAGTTATTTAGTGTAATTGATCGTTTTTATTTACTATACATAATGGTCTGCCAGTTTGGATAAATTTTGATTTTTATGGTGTTTATCATAGTGGTGTATTTGGTACATAAGATTTTATGATGTATTTGATACAAGTCTTTAAGATTTTACGGTATGTTAATTTTTATATTGTTAATTGGTTTTATTTCAAATGAAGGTACGCGCATCAACTGAATATCTACATACAGTTATAGATGGTGCAAAAAGGTTTACGGTACGTCTAAATACTAGAATGTGTAGTTGCGGAAGATTTCAACATGATGAGATTGCTTGTAGTGATGCAGTTGCAGCTATCAGATACAGAAACAAACATCGCGAAGATTATTGTTCAGCCTATTATAGTAATAGGAATTTTCAAGATACTTATGCAATTCCAATAGAACCATTGCCTTGCGAAAGCATTTGAAATATTTCATCACATATTTTGGAAGAGGTAATGCTACCATCAATTATAAGGAAACAACCAGGCAGACCACCAAGCAACGAATGTAAGAAGGGATTCAACGAAGGAAAATACAAGAGGAGTAAAGTCACTTGTAGTAAATGTGGTACATCAGGGCATAACAAAAAGACTTGCCCCAAATTTGCTTATCAAAATTAACATTATTGTATTATTTTCAATTATTATTGTTGATGTTTTCTTCCAACAGTTCTGAAGTTTTTCAAGACTGATAAATGCACTTTTATCCAATTTGGTTACTCTTGATTAGTTGATTTGTATTATTGATGATTTAATTGACATATCTTTGGTATTCTTATGTTTGGCATACATGCTTGATATTCTCGTGTTTGTCATACAGTGTTGCATTCTAGGTGACTTATATAAATGCAACATGTTCAAAAAATTTGTGCTGTAACTAATGAGTGAATGTTAGTGTAACATACAAAAAAAATATAGCACAATTGGTGTACTTATGGTGAAATAAGTGCAAATATTGATTAAAAAATAACTATAACGGCTGAAAGGTTGGTATTAAAAATTGAATTGAAAACATTACTTAGAGTAAATATTTTTTTGTTTGGAACCAAAATTAATACACATCATTAACGTAAATTTTTTGGTATAATTTTGGAGTAGTACTGAAAAATGTTAACAAAAATGGATGTAGATAATGGCTATCACGTACCGATTTGGTGTACTTATGGTGAAATAGGCACAAGTATTGATAATAAATGAGCGGTATATACTAGATGATATTCTACCAACCTGATACATTGAATACAATTAAAGATAGTTAAAGCGAAAAGTTTGGTTTATAATAGACATAATTAACGTAAAAAATTTGGTATAATATTGGAGTAATGCTAAAAATGTTAAAAATAATGATTGTACTACAAATACCAAGCACGTACACAATTGATATAGTTGTGTAAACAAAAATAATAGTAAAAATTGGTGTATATAGTGGCTGATATTTTGGTAATATATACCAACATGAAACATTTAATATGAAACCACTACTTAAAGTAAAGGATTCTGTTTTGAATGAAATGTTGGTACTACATACCAACAACATACATCGAATCTTTTAACTACTACTTACGTTAAAACATGTATTAATGCTGGTATATAGTGTCTGACATGTTGGTATTATATACCAATCTCACACATAGTTATATTATATATCAATAACACACATTAACCACTACTTAAAGTAAAGAATTCTGGTTTGAATGAAATGTTGGTATTATATACCAACAGCATACATAAAATCTTTTAACTACTACTTAAGTTATAACATGTATTAATGTTGTTATACTCCTGGATAGTACTTTAGTTGTGTTTTGATATGTTTTGGTGCTTTTGGATATCATTGCGGATAATTTTCTTCAAACATTTTCTATTTACCCTTCGACTTTGTATCAACAACAAAATCATTTTTTTGTTGAACTTTGTAGGATGAGGATGAATTAATAACAATACACTCGTTGATTCTATTAGAGATTTTATTTTCGTCTCTAATACCTACGTTGTCAGGCGATTGAGTGAACGCATTCAACTCATATGATGGTCTTGAACAAATGATAGGAGGGCTATCAACCATTAGAACAGCATTATTAAGCCTAAGGCTTTTACGCAGAGTCCTATTCATGGTGAATGGTATAGATATGAACCGTACTGAAACTTGTTCAACAAAGGATGTGGAAAGAAGAAGATGAAGGGTTAAATTTTTTGAAAGGAAGAATATGAAGAGTTTAGACGTTTGGCAGAGGAAGGAAATTTCCTAGAAACTATAACTCACCTATGGCTACACCAACTTTATTGGTAACATAAAAAGTTATATCAAAAAAAAAAATATGATCCCTATAATAATCAATAAAACGTGTAGATATTGGACTATAATAGGAGAGATAATATTTGAAAATTTTAGTACCCTAATTATACTCCACATTAAATGCACGTAAATCAAAGAACATGAGAGAGAGAAATCTGAAAAAACAAATAAACTTAAAAATGAAAATTAATTAATTTGTTATGTATGTAATTTAAAAACTATGTTTGTAATTAAATAGAAGTACATTGATATTTTGTTAATTGAAGTCTTAAGTAGTATACTTTTGTAATTTTCACATATATATACTAGATGGACATGGCCTGTGTCAACACGGCCCCAACACTTCATATTTTCAAATAGTTGGTGCTTTACATTGTCATTTGGTGATGAAGGATAAGCTTATATACTAGTATCATTGACACAAGCAGAAGACATATATACAAAAATGATTAAGTTATGATAGATACGTTTTCAAATATGTATGTTGGCAGAATCATATGCACAGACCAAAGTAATTTGTGTTGCTTCTACTTACCACTTGATCTTATCACATAGATTGTATATTGTCTTTACAAAGTTTTTGGCTCAATCAATTTTTATTTCTTAAAATGATTAGCGACTGACTTTCCTAATTTTCTCCTTGCTCGTACATTTATTTGCTATACCACAAAGCACACTTCTACTACCTGCCATCTTAGAACAATTATGTGATGCGGTTAGCATATTTTTCCTCTCCTAAAAATTAATTAATGGCAAAATTTAAATATGAAGAAATTTGATAAAGTCAACAAAATTAGATATTGCTTTGACAAATCTTGGTATAATAAATCTTAAAATAAATTTGACTTTTATATACTTCACAATGTTAATAGATATATGTGACTAAGATTTTGATATATACGCCCACTACAAATAGTAAATGTTATAATTACTTCATAGTATGTGTAGGAGTGCATCTCACCGACTTTCTATGAAGTCACCATTTTGAGAAGAAAAAAACTGAAAGTTCATTTTATTTTTTTGAAAAGATCATACAATTGCATCTCAATATTTTAAGCTAAAACTAAAATTCATTTATCCGAATTTACATCATCAAATATTTTCAACATCTTCATTTGAATGACTTAGAGCCCGTTTGGATTGACTTAAAAAAATAGCTTTTAAGTCAATAATAAAAAGTCAAACTGAAATGACTTTTAAGTCAACAAATAAAAAGTAGGGCGAGACCTACTTTTGGTTTTTGACTTATTTTAAGTCATTTTAAACTTATTTTAAGTAATTCTTGTCCTTGCCAAACACTTCCTAACTTATTTTAAGTCATTTTTGACTTATTTTAAGTTATTTTTTTATATTTGCCAAACATTTCCAAATGTTTAAAACTTACTTAAATGTAGGTTGGACCAACTTTTAAGTCAATTCAAACACCTTCTTAAACACTAACGCCTACTCAATAAATAGCATATAAATTATATAATTGATTATGTAATCTTGATAAGGCTTGTTTACATAATTTTTAAGACGTATGTAGGTGCATAAATCATGTGCAAGATTAGTTATCCAGAAGTAAGATCATCTTAACATTTAAAACAGAAAACTGCTTAATTGTTTTGGACATTTCATCAAACACTTTAGTAGTGTAAGAAGTTTTTCCTTCAGATTCCATAACAACACCAAAAGCACATAGATGCCATCAATAAAACATGAAGAGTAAAATCAAATATGAACAATTCTTATCCCTAAACACTAAACTAAAATGAAAAAAAATAGAAAGCTAAAAACAACTTCAGAGATTATTCCGCGATGATTGAACTGTGTAAAATGATGGTCTCCAAGAAGAAACCAATTATTTCTTTCCTCAATTTGCAACTATGTTAAACGAATATATTCTAAAATTCCAAGGAACAGAGGATTTGAGTATGAAAAAGAAAGAAGAACACTTTAAAGTACACATATTCAAAGGAGGAGGACCAAAAAATCGATACAGACCATCAATCTAGGATAAAAGGGGTAAAATTGAGAATTTTCAATTTAGTACAACAAACAAAGCTTCTTGTACAACTCTAGAGTGCAGTGTTAGTACACCCACACTCTCATTTCTAAATAAGAGTAGTGTATATATATATAATTAATTAAAATGCCAAAAGTGCTACCAATTACCACTTAGAGAAGTGTTATCTAATTTTAGAAAGAAAAATAAAACAAGATAAGTATAAAATTCAAATTTCTAACCTCGCGGAGAGAGGTGCATCCAGTCATAATCACATTATGTGATACTCCGTGTGGATTCACATATCTATATTTCAATATTTTTTTAAAATATAGCACTACTATATATGATCTCGAGCGGGGACCATGGGTTCACGTGAACCCGATGACCCCCCTTAGATACGCCTCTGATTACCCAGATTATATCTGGATCGGGTTGTATTAGCAAAAACACAAGGAGCAGAGGGGGGCTCGGTCTGACCTCAATATAACACAAAAGCCAAAGGTGAAGCAATCACCTAATAATCACCAGAAGGCTTACAAAAGAATACAATGCCTTCTGGTTAAGCAAAAAGAGCAAATACGCTAGCTTACAAAGAAATTGACTTTGTCATATTTGCACCTAAGGCTAGGTAATTTTCATTTATCCAAAAGAAAAAAGCATCTAGCGTGTCTAGGAAGATGAACGAAGTCCTGAGTGAGTAGGCTTTGGGCAGAGAAAGAAGTCATCTTGGCAAGATAGTCCGCAAGTTGGTTCCCTTCTCTAAAACAATGGCTCACTTGAATTCCAACTCTGTTCTTGATGATGTTAATAGTATCAATAACTTATTTTAGCTTCAGATTTGTGCCTGAATTGTTGATTATCATCTTGGCTATGATCATTGAATCAAGTTCAAGAATAAAATCAGCGTACCCATCTTGATAGCACCATTTTACACCAAACTCGACTACCAAAGACTCAACCATGTTACTATTATTATAGTTGATAGAAATGGAGAAAGCCATGATCAAATCTCCCTGACTATCTTTTACAATCCCCCCAATGCTAGCCTTTCCAGTTTCATACAAATAGCTACTATCTTTATTAATTTTTATAGAGCTAACTGGTGGAGAACTCCATATGACTTGCTTCCATCTCTGATATGGTCTAAGTTTCTCCACTGTGTAATTGGCCAGTGATTGATGTCTTGCAAATTTCCAGCTGGTTTTGCCAAAACAAATTTGATATTCCAAAAAACTTGATAACTCATCCTGTTGACCTCCATATTTGCACGCACACCATTTTTTCCATAATTCCCAACATATAATAGTAGGAGTGATCTTCAACAAAGTTTTGTGGATAGTACTCTTTGTTTTTCTTTTTAGTCAGTTTCACAAAAATGAAATTTTTTTTTATTTGACAAATATTTAACGACACTATCAATATTATTTTATCAATGTTGGGTACCATTTATTTGACAAAAAGTCTATAAATGCACACTCTTGTAAATGTAGTGTTGAAAACATAGCAAAAATCTTATCATATTTTTTAAACTTCGTAATAAGTCAAACTACATTACATAAAAATCTCTATGCTTAGACTACCATCCTTGTATATTTTGTGTTTTGATGAATGACGAATACCTTATGAGAACCAACTTCACTCACACATCGGATAGGTGTTTTGCACAAAGCCAAGTAGTAAAACACGTTCAGGCGACAAATGAATGTGGCTAGAAGGATTAATTAAAAATTATCTTCTCTCTCATCTTCTCTAACATTCATAAACGGCTAATAGATGCACGTCCTAACAAGATCCACCTAGATGGAGTTGTCGGAAGGCCATCTGTTATGACCCGAGACTATCCCCTAGTTGTAATACAATGCTTAGAGATATAAGTAACCTTAAGCTAACACATGGACTAGCATGACACCAAGAAATACATACATAGAGCTGAAATACGGATGTGGAAGCTAAATTTGAAGTGGGTTTAATAAACTCAAAACATCAAGTATCTGAATAAATATAAGTTGAAGCTAATGTGACCGTTTGAAAGCCTCTATTAAGATGAATTGTTGGAAAAAGATCCTAGCTAACTCTAACTGCCTAAAAATTGAAATAATACAACTGAATAGAATATAAAAATTGTCCTCTATAGATGATGACTCACCAATAATACTACTAAGTTGATCTGAAGTCGTACTAACCGCGGTCTGAGTGCAGAACGTCTGAACCTATATTATCAAACAATATAACGCAAGAATATGCTATCAGTACTTTGAAGGTACTGAGTATGCAGGATATGGATGATAAACATAATAATATGTTGAATCTGAAATGTTGTACTGAATAACATGAGATGATGCAATGACCAAGTGGTAAAACATGCAACTGAAATAATTGACAAGGTCATGCAACATCTAAGAGTGAACTGCGGGACATACTATAAACATACATATAACCATGTGAGCTACAACATGGAGTTTGATGTATAATCCCCATCAAATGCCCAATATACCTTATCAGGATATAAATGCTAATATTAGCTAATGTGGTACCACTAAGCTACTGTCTATAAATTACTAAAATGCAGATCTTGGTATGACGGATGATCCTTAATTATAATCCTACAATGGTGTGTAGTTTTAGAATTTAGGGATTGGTACTAAAGGTCTCAATCATAACTGATGGGTGAGCCTTCATCCCTAAATTCACTCGATGTTAATTAGTAATTCTCACAACTGAATGTAAACTAATAAACTAAATAATGCTGATATATACTGAATTTAAGTTATAATTGAATAGCTCATACAACAGAAGATTTGATACTAAATTGGTAGGCACTTTATCTGAAAACATCGTACATCATGAAACTGATAACCTGAGATATGCATTCTAAAACAATATGATTTTAAGTCATAAAAAAATTATATTCTTAGGGTTCATGAAAATATTATTTAGAAGGACGGAATTTATGGAAGAAATCATGTAATTGATCATGCATCCATAAGAACCATAATTTTATATAAATCATTATCTGGAAAACTGGGTTTTCTTTGGGACTCAATGAGTGATAGGATATTCATTTATGAAATCTCACATACCTGGAAAGAAGAGTACACTAGCTTGAATCTTTAACTAGATCTTGAAATCGAAGAACCCAGTCCTTGCTTAAGAAGAACGAGTCGTGGTTGTGTTCTTTTCTTGATTTAGATGCCAATGATGATAAAGTAGAGATTATTAGGCTCAAAAGATTTATTGTAATTGTTACTGTATCGAACAAAAAGGAGATTTATTTTACCAACTGGTCATTGTTTTGTTGGGTTAGAAAAAAAATTCTTAATTTTGACGTTAATTTTAAGAGTAATTAAAATAAAAAGATATCGAAATGAAGCTAGAGTTTTATATTGTATCCTAGAACCTTAGATTTATTTTACTTTATTTGATTTCATTTATAATGGACAAATGTTTTCTTTTAACGTTAGATGAACTTTTAGGCCTATTAAAAACATTTGTTTTGATTAAGAATGCAGTTGCATATGTTTTTTGAGACACTTAAAAAGAAACTCAAGGATATGGCCTTATCCAAAATATAATTAACTCTCACTAATTGAAAATAAGATTTGTAGATAAAAATTGTTCGATTCGATTGACAACGCATATGTACCACCAAGAGTCCCGAATTGATAAGTTGATGGATAAGATGGAAAGACTTTTAGATAGAGAAGCCAATCATGTGCGTGGAAAGAGTGTTAAAGTTCAATAGATCGAAAATCCTGTGAGGCAAGCACCGCCTATCAAGGAGATGCTAGTTTCTCTTGATGGGAAAATCCTGTGAAGCAAGCACCGCCTGTCAAGGAGATGCTAGTTTCTTTTGATGGAATGATCTCACTCGATCGTTTGAAAGAATTCATCGAAGGGACCATCAAAGATAAGTATGAAGTCTCCACCAAGTCTTCTCATATGTATGCCAAGTCGTACACTACAAGAATTGATCTATCACATTCACCCATTTATAGTTGTTAAATAGAGGAGTTGTGATAAGAATAGACTTCCCTCCGATCAATCATATTTAAGTAACATGGCATATTGGGTTTTAGCGAACTGGGCTTGTCATTTTGACACATGGTATATTAGGTTTTAGCGAACTGGGCTTGTCATTTTGACACATGGCATAATCCTATTAACTTCTTTATTTGACTTGACATGCCATATCATTCGATACGTGGCACCAAACTGGCGTCTAGGATGAAAGACATTGAGCTTAGAATACTAGACTCATCTATTATAGCTCAAATCAATTAATTTGGACTTTAATTAAATCCATATTTATTAGACTTAAATAGTTAATTTATAATATTTATTTGAACTAATATATTCATAAATATAATATAATCTGAATCATTTATAAATTTATCTTTAATAAATTTTAAATGATTACACCATATTATATGTTTTCACCAATTAAAAGTTCTTCTCAATAAAATTCCTATACTCAACTTAATGTATATACCCGACCCAACTAACCCATTAAATCCATTTCCTAATACATTTCTATATTAAGTAACAATTTACTATCTCTATCCATTTTTAATGTTTTTCGTATAGTTTTTGAATGTCTAATTTTTGTTTAACATATCGAATTAATACAATCTAATTTAACTTTGAAAATTAGTCAAATTGACTTTTGAAAAGCGCAAGACAATTAAAAGTGGACAGAGGGAATAATTTTAAAATGTTCATTTTATCCTTAATGATTAAATGATTTATAGTTACACAGATATCTATCACTTATTTTAGACTACAAGTTTCAAAAATATTTCTTTTCTTCTTAAACTCAATACCGAGTCAAACTAACTCAAAATGGAACGGAAGAAATATATATTTTGATGAATGAAGTGGTAAGGGTTTGCTAAACAAAATGGTTTATTTATTTGTTTTCTGAACAGCGTTTGGCTAATAGAATATTTTCCACCGAATAAAGATGAGAACCTTTAACTCCGCATCTATTGTTGGAATTTCCACAGCCCACAGGGTTACCAATGGAATATAACTCTCTCTACGTCTTTTCTAATAATACACATTACAAACAATACGTATTTTTTTTTAAAAAAATAATAATTTAATTTTCAGAGTAGGTATTCAATTGTTTTGCTTTTTCCCTAAGAAGAAGCAAAACAGAATCTCCCAAATGGGGAATGTTGTGAACCGAATTAACTACATAAGGGCCTATGGGTTGGAAGGGGTGAATGAGACTGGTCCATTTAAGATTATTGAGCTGATTAAAATATTGAAGAGTTTTATTTGGGATCCAGGCCCACTTATCAATTGGTTAAATAGGTTTTGGAGTTAACAGAGAATGGGTTATGCATATTGTGAAAGAAGTTGTCTGTTCCTCTCATCTCTTTCTAGAGTCTAGACTTCTCATATCCATTCTTATGTTTATCTTTAGCTACTTGTTATTTCAGTATTTTCCATTGTAATTTTACAGTTGAAGTATTGCGGTTGTGATTTGACTATTAGTGATTACATAACACTTAAGTATTTGTGTTGAGAATTCGGGTTCATTCAGTTTGGTCTTTGTATCATATGGTTATTGATCAACAAACTACCATCTCCTTAGCTTAACTTTCTTCTTTAATTTGAAAAATTATATTCCTTTCTCGTTTCGATTTGTTCGAGAAAGTGTGCTCTTGAATTATTCAGCTAAAGAAAAAAGAACTAATACCCTTTATCCTAAAATTGAAGGATTAAAAGTGCAATTTTGTAAGAAAAAAATCTCATAATAGTCTTGGCCAGCCTTGTATATAAAGGACATTGTCCCTATCAGCCTTTGCATCAGAAAACACCACCACTAAGTTTCTTCATAAACATTACTACCCTACACCTGATCTTCTTCCCACAACCAAAAAGAAAACAAATAATCAAAATGGCAGCACAGAAAGATGTTGCTAAAATAGTCAAAGCACAGAGAGATGTTGCTAAACTCATACAAAACATTCGAAGGAGTCATAAATCACCTTTTGGTCCTATTGGAATTTGGAATGGTCAAAGCTCAAATACGAACTCATTAACCCAAAATATTAATGTTGGTGAAACTTTTAAAATCACCTCGATAAACCACACTAGCCATACCTACAGGTGATAAACAACATAATTAAAGCTACGAAATATGTCAAACTTGAAATACGATCAGTTCAAAAATACATTACCACCATGCAGGTCATTACATGATCACTATAGAACCTGGCCACCGTATAAGTTTTGAGCATACCTTTGTCACTGCTCTACAGGTCTATACTGATTCTAAGGGTGTTCAAAATACTATATATACCAATATATATAAAGTAAAATTTGACCTACGTATATAATATAATTTTCCAACAAAGGTGTTCAGCGACTGTAGCACTGTCCCTGTTCACTGCTGCTTGATCAATGGATACAAGAATGTGAACATTGACTTCGACTATATGATCATCATTAACATAACCATTCATCACTCTTAAAGTCAATTTTCATATAATCATCCGTCTCATTAATATTTCCCAGAAGAAATATTATAATTACAAATTTCTGCACTGTTTTAAAGAAGTAACTAGCCTGACGGATTATCTTTGCTAATTTGGGTGAGAAACAAAGAAAAGATTCCTTCTTCACACATAATTTGATTTTTCCCAATAAAGTCAAAAACTTGTTGAAAAATGACATTTAACCAAACTGGTTGTATAAATATGTTGTATTCATCCATTTTCTAAGGTGGTTTGGACAAAAATCCAACGTAACGATTATAAATTTTTGCTAATATTAATACATGATTAGGCAATGCCTAATTCGCACCCTTCTTGTTGTTTTTTACGTTTGGTTTTCATTTAGAAAAAAACGTATTGCCAATAATTATCGAGTGATGAAATTTATTGGAGTAAGGAAATTAGGGGCAATCTCTTGAGTGACAAGAAAATTTTCGTTTTATCCTTTGATACATTTTTCATTTGCAAGTGATTCTACATAGGGGTATATTCATCCACGCCCAAAAACGAGTTCGGCTCTAAGACGGTTATTTTTTGGGCATTACATGTCAAAAGGGACCTTCCTTAAAACACAAATCAAAATGGACACTTCGTCCATTTGTGGGTGAATTTTGACAAAACAAATTTAACTCCATCAATTCACTCTAAAGGCAAAAAAAAAAAAAAAAAAAATCTCCTCCAATATGTAGCGCCCAATGAATGTCCATTTTGGGGTTGGACTCCCCAAAAACTGTATAGTAGATAAGAAAGTTCATCTTGAAATTCCATATAATTAAGACAGAATATTCATGGTGGATTTTTTCAAAGATATCCTCCAATTTCTTGAACCAAAGTATTCATACAAATCAAACTTTATCTTATTCCATACATATTATATATACTAGATTTTTGACACGTGCGTTGCACGTGATTATCAATTCTGAAAATTGAAGCGAAGATTTGAATAATAAGCTTTGCACAAAATAATATTGCAGATTCTTTTGTGAATATTCAATGTGGATCGTCATATATATCTCCTATTCACAGGAACCTATGGAGATGGTCAATGAAAAAATTTATTAGTTAAATGCAATAATGTACATATTTATTTCAATTCGATGAGGTTCAGTCATGTAATTAGTCGTATCTCACTAATATTACCTTATAGAAAATATTTGTTGAGTGTGTTTCTTGTCATCTAACCAGATGTGTTTTTCACGTGTATTCCACTTAATCTGTTTAGATGTCATATGAACATGTGGAGAACAACTAAATTTTATTTTTTAGAACTATTTTTGTATATTAATTTTTATTTTATAAGTTATAATATAATAAATGACGTTCTTTTTGTTGGCTCTCATATTTGACTTCTCGATTGTCTGTGTACATAAATCAAAGATAATTATCTGACTGACATAAGTTAACTGAGAAAGGTTTCCTTTTTTTTTTACCGAAAAAAACTTAAAATTAAAACTAAAGAATATATTCTATCTGTGAAATCATATATATAATCTCCTGTTTATCTTACACCCAACAAAGATATAGTTCATATACTTGTAAAAAAAAATTAATTTATTCAACCAAGAATGATTCGTCCAAGAAAAAATAACAACAATAATGGTGTGTGGCTGTCAAAATAAAATAAAAAAATAGTGTTATTTGGGGATCAAACCCAAAACTCCTTCAATCAAATGGACACACATTACCACTGCACCAAAGACATAACTTTTGTCAAGGGTGTCCAACTTTAAATATATATCTTTTAAATATAGAATTTGACATATATACAACGTAATTTTTCGACGAAGGGTGTTCAATTGGACACCTTGGGATGGATATGACTACGCCACTGTATAGGGGCTATAATAATATG
The DNA here is from genome assembly GCA_029582245.1 of Solanum etuberosum. Taxonomy (NCBI): domain Eukaryota; kingdom Viridiplantae; phylum Streptophyta; class Magnoliopsida; order Solanales; family Solanaceae; genus Solanum; species Solanum etuberosum. The sequence continues at coordinate 17,530 of JAJONR010008844.1, forward strand.
AAAAATTATTGGTCAAAAGTTAATATAAGGAAAAATGAAAGATAGAAATAATTAATGTAATAACTATGAGAATTCATAATATTATAACTAAAGAATGTAAAACTAATACAAACTTCCCCTGGCGTTATTACAAGTCATATGAACTTTTCCTCGTCGAAAATACTGAAATATTAAGAAATAGTAAATAAGTAAAATAAGAGGGCAATGTTTATATAGTAATAACTATTTTGAAGCAAACTTCCTGACAATCTAAATCACATAAGTAACATTGATAAATAAAGCCATTATTTTCTCTTGGGCATCAAAAAAATAAATTGTGACAATTCTCTAACTCTTGAGAAGTTTAATAATTTTAGAAAAAGATATTCAAAAGCATATATCTACATCACAAGAGAAATTGTTAACAAAAAATAAATGAATTTAGACTACGATAAAAATTAAACTAATACAAACTTCAACTGGCGTTATTACAAGTCATATAAAATTTTCTTTGTCGAAAATACTTAAATATTAAGAAATAGTAAATCAGTAAAACAAAAGGGAAATGTTTATATAGTAACAACTATTTTGAAGCAAACTTTCTGACAATCTAAATCAAATAAGTAGCATTGATAAATAAAGTCATTCTTTTGTCTTGAGCATCAAAAAATAAATTGTGACAATTCTCTAACTCTTGAGAAGTTTAATAATTTTTTAAAAAGATATTCAGAAGCATATATCTACATCACAAGAGAAATTGTTAACAAAAACAAATGAATTTAGACTACATCATGTTAACTTCATATATTGGAACATTACATACTAATGTATATACTAAGCAAAAGAATAATTATTATATCATAAAAATTATTTCCTCAAGTACTCGAGATTAAGGAATATACACTCTTAGGATAGAACAATTTACTTCATCAGAATAGTGGTACCTCATATTCCGCTAAACTTCGAACTCACTCAACGATAATAAATCACACAAAAAATTTTAAAATGCAAGAAGAAGAAGAGTAGAAGATTAAAAAAATTGTTGTTGAAAATGAAAGGAAACCCCTCTATTTATAGTCAACAAATGGTAGTATGAACATCTATTTTTTGTGTCTTATCAGAAATGTCATGACCTTTCCGAGAAATCACAACCCTTTCGAAAAGTCACAACTTATTGAAAAAGTCACAACTCTTTGAAAAAGTCACAATTCTTTGGAAAAGTCACAACTCATCGAAAAATCACAACCCTTTGAGAAAAGTCACAACTTATCAGAAAAGTCACAACTCATCGAAAAATTCACCACCTAAGTTAGGAATATTATAGTAATTTAACATTCAAGTTAGGAGTTCATGTTTCTAAGGTAATATAGATTTTATATATTCATTAATGAAGTGACACGGGTTTGTTAAACCGCCCACTCACACAAGATGGTTTATTTATTTAATTTGTTTTCTAAACAATGTTCGGCTCATGCTAAACCGCCCAACTTTTTTTTTTTTTGAAATCGTAGGATAATTCATAGCCGCTGACGTAGTCTTTACCCTTTGGGTGAGTATTTTGTGCGCATCGGTAGTGGCAGAGCTAGAATTTTGTCTAAGGGGTGTCAAAATAGAAAGAAATAAAATCATGTAGAAGCCAATGAATGTTAATATGTAATATATATACACATAAAAAAAAATTATGATTCTAGCTACACAACGTAATTTTTCGACGAAGGGGTGTCGATCACATGTGGCTCTGCCACTGTGCACTGGGTAAACCCCCATTATTTAACCATATATATTGGAGATGTAAACTGCACTAGGCAAGCCCTATGCGATAGACTCAACTCAGAAGACATTAAAAGAAATCAATTCTGAGTCATCTATGTGAATGACCACCCTTCGAACCATTTGAATCCTCCCGAAGAACAACCCTCATTTTAAAGATCTTTCATTTTAGTGAACTAGACTTAGATGCTAATGGAATTTCCACCGTCAATGTTGCATCCTTCTATCCGCATCTGTTTTTGGTACACCCACAACGTTACCAATTATCTCCTCAATGAAATATTGTAAGTCTCTCTTAATGGACACCACAAACAAATATAGTTTTCTCATTATTTCATCAAACAAACAAATATAGTCTTCTCATTATTTCATCAAACATTTGTCTCACTGTACAGACTCTTGTATAGAGTCATATTTGGATGTAAGGATGAAAAAAATGAACCACAAATCGCATTAAATTGTAAATTGAATTAAATTGGAAAGGAAAATTCGATTAGATTTGGATTTGTTTGGTTTTAACTTTTAACTAAAAAAAAGTCAATCTCACACTAAATTAATCCAACATTTTATATATAATGTTCAAAATTTATTTTATAAATAAAAATATGTATTGTGATATAATTTATAAATATTTCTTATAATACTTTTTCATAGCATTTATATTTTAATATGTTATTTCAAGTTTGAGACTTAAAATTTTAAATGATCCAATAAAGGTTATAATTCACACATATTAGTAACTCTAACTAAAGTTAAAACAGAATCAAATCAATACTATAATGCTAACAAAAAAAATAATCAATTCAACGCTAATTAGAATGACTATAATGTTGAATAGTTTTTTTAAAATTTTTATATTAGTTTAGCCAATTAAATATATAACCTACTTTTTTCTTTAATGTTTAGTCATGTGATTAATACTGATTAGACTTATTTTAACATGATTTTTTACTTTTTTAATTATGATCATTTCCATTATAACTTATTACTTTGCAATATTTGTTTCACTGATTTTATGTGATTTCATAATTATTTTTTATTGATTATTTTAGTATTATCACACATCTCAATTTTATTTTATTTTCTTAAGAAACGCCTTAGATAACTGTATTTTGTTAGAACTAAAGAAATATTTGAAGCACACAAGTTAATAATATGTTTGTATGAATACTTTATTAGAAAAACCTAAAAAAATCCGAGAAATCCAGAAAAATCTGAATTTTATTAGTTTGATTCGGACATAAATGATTTGGTTGATATTTGAATAACCTGAACCAATCTTGTTCATGTCCACCCCTATTTGGAAGTAGGAATCTGGGTCATTTATTTTAGGAAAAAGTCTCAAATATACCTCGAACTTTGAGAAAAAAAGATTCATCTATATCATTCATTAAAAATATGACTCACTTATACTACTATCGTCTAACAAAGTAGAGCTTAACTACTATCCACCGACGGTGGATAAGAAAATTACACGGGCACCTCATTTTTAGAAATACTTAATTTTTTTAATTAATATATTCAAATATTATTAATATTAAAATAAAAATAATAAAAGAGTGTTATATGGTAACTTGGATTCTAAATTAATTATACAAATTTATTTAGAATTCTTACTTGTCTTACCAAAAATAAAAAAATAAAAAATTCTTTCAGCTTCTTCTTCATATTCACGCTCCTTCTCCAACAACGTACCATTGAAGCAAACATACACCATTGAAGCAATTTGAGACAATCATCGTGGTAACTTTTTTCTCATACATTTTTTTTTCATAACTTGTTAAGTCTTCCTCGCAACATGAAAAAATGTTTAGATTTCATTGCTTCAAGCTTAGTTTTCTCTTCTCATTCAATCAACAACACAACAAATTAACTGAAACAAACTTTTATTCATATACCACTATATGTACTCCAATTTAAGTAGTACTCAAAGTCCATTTATCAAAACAAATTAAACGTTATTTCAAAGAAATTTTCGTGTTTCAATGTATGAAGAATTTTATGTTTTGTGGTGACAATGATTTTTAAGGAATACTTTTTAGAACTTTTCAGCAAATTGGTAAAGTTCAATACATTAGCCGTGGAAAATATTTTAAACTTTTAAGCTAACTTACCCTATCAATCTAATATCTAATAATTGTATTGCAGGACACTTTTGAAATCTCTAATTTAGAAGAGCAAAATGCAGAAGGAATTGAAGATTCCTTGGAGGATATAGAAAGCAACATGAATGCAGTTGTACATTTTATTCCTCAATTAGGTTATCAAGTGTCACGACCCAGATCGTCGTGATTGGCACCCACACTAACGTTCCGGTGGAAGAACCATTCCTACTAACCAACTAACCCCAAAACTAAACATTTAAAGATACGGAAGCAGGTTTAAATGCAGAAATAAAGTGGAGTTCCCATAAACTCCGGAAGTCTAACAAAACAATTACTAAAACATTGCGGAAAACACCCCTAGAATCTGAAAGTCAATGTACCAAAACATCTAAAGTTCAACAAATCTAAGGAAAATGGGTACAACCCAAACTAAACATACGAGTAAATCTAACTAGAAAGTTTGAGTCCGAAAAGAGTGGACTAAAACATAGAGGACCCATGACAGCCTGAAAGAACTAGCTCACCCTTGAATCCGATCTTGCGCACTGATCTCCTAAACGAGGTCTGTCTGTAACCACCTGAAGATGCCCTGTACTCAACAAAGAAGGAGCAAGTGCAGTATCAGTACACAACCACAGTGTACTGGTAGGATCACGCGGCTATTCCAGTAAGTGAAACATATATAAGCAGTCACAACATAGTAAACACGCATATACCGAACATATACAATATCAATTATCATTTCAGGAGCAATGTACAATTCCACATTCTCAATAATACGCATATATGACAAGTCAATGGTCCTCTCATGGAACCCATACCCAAACTGTTAG
>JAJONR010008845.1:0-11475 GCA_029582245.1 Solanum etuberosum
CGAAATACCGACATGGACATATTTTTCAAGAGAACAGACTCTTATCTATGCACATTCCAGAGAAATAAGACGACAAGATATGGAAGACATAAGGCAATGGATAATAAGCCTGTTGAAACCAGAACAACTACCTATAACCAGAGCTATCAAAAAGGAGTTCATATCACAAGAATTAACAATACGATATTGCAGACTCATAGGACCAAAATATCCAGATCACCAATGCACAAAGTGCCATGGCGAAGAAAACAAGATTCCAGAATTCAGGATGGAATAAAGACAAAACAACTACAAAACAAAGAAAAAAGCATAAGCTGGCCGAAAGGAAAGGTGGCCGACAAGAAAAAGCTACTTTAGAAAAAGCTACTTTATGTAACAGCCGTCCACCTGTAAAAAGGACGACTGACTTTTATAATGCTAATAGCCGCCCATTATAAAAGGCAGCTTTTTAACTTCGAATAAGAATCATCCACTTGGATGAAGGATATGTAAAGAATATGTAAATACTATCTATAAAAAGGGCAGGAAGGATGATAAAAAAGAATCATCAGTCCTCACCCAGTTTACAAAAAATCTCTCTCCCAACTCTCTAAAAACTACGAAGCAATACAAAGCTATGGATCAGGAATCCGATATACAGAATAAGGTATCCCAATTCATAAATATGTGTAGCTAAATTTATATATTCCTGAAGATATCTACTTTATTATAAGTTTATTATGTTATAAACTGTTATAATAATCTGTTTAAGTAGGTTTGCCATAAAAATAGTATGCCTAGAGTAGTTTAAGTCCAGACTATGACATCCTAATGTCGAAACTAGCAGGCAGAAGGCCGTTTAGGGAAGTAGATGAGTGGAGGCGCTGTTAGGATAAAATGATCAAGGCAACGAAATTATGGTAGTGACCAAAAGAATAGATTATATTCGCAGATTATACACATAATAGAAAAATAATAAAATTGGATATTGGAAGGAGTATAATTAAGCTCACAATAATAAAAAAATGAATACAACTTACAGAAATTCTATGATAAATATAATAACTAATAACGAAAAAATAGTAAGGCTATATGTATTAAAAGACTTAGTACCAGAATTAAGAGAAAAAATTTATAAAGAAGCAATACTACTAGAAATAAATGATTTAATAAACCAAAATTGGTATGACTTTGATCTAGTAACCACACGAGATATACTAGAAATAGATACTCATTCAGATATATTCTCCGATATAGACTTAGATGATTAACTACAAACAATTAAGATATTGGCTAAGAACGATAGAAAATATAAATCTAGCACGAATGCTTATGTATGAAAACATAGATAAATATGTCAAAACCCAAGAAATCGAATATCTAGAATACATCATAAATAATATTGAAGAAATAAAAAAACTTGAAATAATAAAAGAAGAACATTACACAAAGACATTTTATATTATAAAATGATAAACCAAGAATATTTACAACAATGGATCGAAATAAAAGCAGAAATAGATACACTACAGAGTCTAATAAAATTACACTTAGAACTGTATTTAAGAACCCAAGATATAAAACATTTAAGGAATACGCAGTATGACATAAATGAGATAATCAACAAAACTCCTACAGAACAAGAACTATATTCTAAGACATTTAGTCAGATATGATAAAAAGGCTAATCGAAGCTATATTCGACCAATCCCCCCCACAAAATGGTATCAAAAACCCTTGAAATATAATTTCAATGATCTAGCAGAATTCAAAATGCATATAAGGGAACTATTAGATAGCAATTATATACAAGAAAGCAACAGCAAACATACTAGTCCAGCATTTATAGTAAATAAACATAGTGAACAAAAAAGAGAAAAAAGTAGGATGGTTATAGATTATAGAAATCTAAATGCAAAAACCAAAACATACAATTACCCAATACCGAATAAAATACTAAAACTAAGACACACCCTTCATAGGTGAGATTCTCAAGTAAAACCCAAATCATGAACATTAGGGAAACTCAAATGACCTTGCTATCTAGGCACATCATCTCCCCCTTGGGAGGAAGCCTCTACTAATTTTTGAAGTACCGCTTCCTTCAAGTCAACCAAAATAGGAACAAGCCCTTGCTTAGCTTTCACACTCATCACATAAGACGATTCGGACCCATTATGAACCAAACACAACCCTTGGTGGAGTCGACTAATTGAAAACCTACTCGGGCAAACATATGAACATCTCGAACCAACTCTTTCGTTTCTTCACTTATATGAGCCATACTACCCATAGAAAATCGACTAAGAGCATCCGCTACCCCCTTACCTCTATCAGGGTGATAAAGAACACTCATGCCCTAATCCTTCAATAATTCAAGCTACATTCTTTGGCGAAGATTCAAGTCCTTTTGACTAAACAGGTATTGTAAACTCTTGTGATCGGTAAACACATCTACTTGTACTCCATATCAATAATGCCTCCATATCTTTAAGGCAAAAACAACCACCGCTAACTCAAGGTCGTGGGTAGGATAATTCTTCTAGTGGATTTTGAGTTGCCTTGAAGCATAGGCAATCACTTTGCCATTTTGCATAAGCACACATCCAAAACCAACTTTAGAGGAATCATGATACACCACAAAACCCTTCGTACCTTCCTTTAAGGTACACCGGAACGGAAGTAAGTCTATCTTTCAACTCTTGGAAACTTTTCTCACAAGCTCCCGACCACACAAACTTAGCCTTTTTTTGAGTCAAAGCCGTCAAAGGAGAAGCAACGGAAAAAATCCTTCAACAAACCTTCTATAATAATTGGCCAAACCCAAGAAGCTTCTAATATCCGAAGGATTTAGAGGTCCAGGCCAACTCTTGACCGCATCCGTCTTCTTAGGATCTACCTCAATTTCCTTGCTTGACACAATATGACCAAGGAAAGCCACAGACCTTAAAAAAAATTCACACTTGCTAAACTTTGCAAAAACTTGTCGGTCCTTAAGAACTTGTAACACAATCCTCAAATGATCCACATGCTCATTCTCGCTCCTTGAATAGATCAAAATATAATCGATGAACACAATCACAAGCATATCAAGGTATTGTCTAAAACACCCTATTCATCAAATCCATAAATACTGTCGGAGCATTAATCAACCCAAATGACGTAACCAAAAACTCGTAATGACCATATTGGGTCCTAAAAGTCGTTCTTTGGAATATCATCCCCTCTCACCCTAAATTGGAGATAATCCGATTGAATATCAATTCTTAGAGAAATAACTAGCCCCTTGAAGTTGGTCAAACACAAATATATTTCCCTCACCCTAACTAGGTGGTAAAACCAACCCTTAACCATCCTTCTTCTAACCTTCATATAAGGAACAACTAACCTCTAGACATAGAACTTCCCCCTTCCACTCTAGGATAGGCTCATTGGAAATTGAAGCATGACCACACAAGTTCTACAATCAATAGAAACATAACAATAGTGCAGCCAATCAATACGCAAGATAACATCCAAGTCTAACATATCCAGCTCTTCCAAATCAACAAGAGTAACTCTATGGGATAGGGAAATGGGTCACTTTCTATAAACCCTCTTATCCACAATAGAATCATTTACAAGAGTAGAGACAGAAAAATGTTCTAACAATGCATTCGAAAGAACATCAAACCTCATAGCCACATATGGCATCATAAAATGAAGTAGCACCTAGATCTAATAGCACAAACAATCCAATTGATAACTTTCTACATACCGGTGACTACATATGGAGAGCTCTCTTGGTCAAATCTAGACCGGAGTGCATAAAAGTGGTTTTGCTTTGGAGCATTCGAATTCGGACCACTAGGAGGAGCTTGTTTTCCCTCCCTTCCTTTAGCCGTAAGTATTGGGCAATTCCTCATTTGGTGACCACTCTTACCACAACCATAAAAACCATCCATGCTGGCTAGACACTTACCATCGTGCTTCCTTCCACACTTGGTGCAATTAGGCTTAGGCAATGATGATCCACTACCATTACCTCCTTGGGGCTTTGGGTTAGACACCCCATCTTTGTTGGACCTTGGAGGAGCATTGGACGAACCTTGACCGGAAACCTTTTGTCAAAATTTAGGTGGACCTTGTTTATCGGACTTTACATTAGAGAAATTCCAATCATCGGTCCTAGCCCTTTTTACCTCCCTAGACATTTCCTTGAGTTTCTCCTCCTCAATTTGTTGTGCATGGACCATAAGACGAGAGATGTCCATGTCACCAATGAGCATGGTGGTACGGCACTCTTTAACCACCATATTGGATATATCTGTCACAAACCTATTCATCTTAGCCCTTGAATCCGCCACCATTGTTGGAGCATACTTTGACAATTGGGTGAACTTTAGAGCACACTCCCTCACACTCATACTTCCTTGATGCACCTTTGCTTCCTTCATCTCTAGGGGAAAGAACCTATCAAGGAATGCTGATTTAAACACTTCCCATTCTATGAGACCAGCTCCTACCGGCCTTACCTCTTTCCATTAGTCGTACCACACTTGAGCAACACCTTTCAATTGGTAAGACGCTAACTCCGCCGTATCTACCAGAGTCACCCCCATAATAGCAAGTACTTTATAGATCAAAAAACTCTTGAGGGTCTTCCTCAACTTTGGAGCCATAAAATTCTGGAGGGTTCATCCTCATAAAGTCCCTCACTCTTGAAGTGACCGTACCCACAATTGGGTTCACGAGAGCTACCACCTCTCTATTAGCTTTTGTCGTCATGGCTTGGGCAAACATTTGGTATGCCAACCTAAACTCCACATTTGGTACATTCTCAGCCAAGGGATCTATCGGAGCTTGAGGAGATTGAGGGGGAGATCCTTGTTCCACATTGTCTTCCTCATTCCTTCTAGCAAAAGCCCTTCGAGAAGTCATATCCTGTAGACCATCGGGTAAGGATTATGAGAAAGATCTTATAGAGTTAAACTCTATGGCACGACATAGAGTAATGAAGAAGTGAAGTTTCCAAATCATCTTGTAGCTTCTCATTCATAAATGTGGCGCCCTTCACACTCATGAACAAGACTCTACTACACGTGGCTTATGAGACATCATCCTAGGACCATTCTAAACCTTGTGCTCTGATTACCAAGTTTCTCACGACCCAGGGGTACCCCCTAGATATAACATGGGGTATAGAACCCCGAAGGACTCCATACAAGCAACTTAGTCCTCATAACATAAGCAATAGAACAATAAGAGTAAAACACATTTCAAGTCTCAAAATTTTTTTCATAAAAGAAAGCGGAAGTCTAGATACTTTGTCTCATCATAACCATCTATTACAATATCGAATGAAATTGGGCCTAGCCCATACAACTTGTCCAAAAGGGAAAGTACATGAAAGAAACTAAACATAGGAAAATCCGTCCTCAAACCATGAGGATCACCAAGCTCAGGAAACAATTAATCCAAGCTCTAGCCACAAAATTGACCACCTTGAGTATTGGACCCTACATTTGGTAAAAATGTAGGGAAGATTATGCGTTAGTACTATAATGAACTAAGTATGATAACTATGCATAAAAACACTTAAAACATGCTAAAAGGGATATTTCATTTCATGGCATGCAATTTACCAAGTTAAACATGATATAAGAGGTTAGAAATCACAAGTTATAAAACATAGGTAATATAAGTCATCATCGTGTTTAAAACCTTTGAACTCATGTATAAAGCTTCTTGAGTAACCATAGTTCATTATTCATGTTCTTGTTCTTGTGGTTGTTGTTGTGGGAATAAGCCTTAACCTACATGAGACAATGTGAGCTATAACATGATCACCCGGTGTTACCCACACCGAAAAGGGTTGTCCTAATTGCCTAAGGTAGAACCATGGTTTGTTAGCTTAGGTGGATCCACTAGCTAAATATTCTACAGGGGCACGTAGTTTATGGGATAAAGAGATTGTTACTAGAAACCCTACCTTTCTATGAGGGAGCTTCAATCTCAAGAGATTTCTTCTAGAAACCCGCCCTTTCTACGGGAGAATTCCATCTCAAAACAATATCCACTCGGTGCTAAGCATTAATCCCATAGAGCAATTATTTCTTACTTAACTTCATTACTCATGAAAGGGTGCCCTTGGTCTACCGATTCAAGTTAATTCATTAGGATAGCTCATTAGATCATGCGTGAGAAAAAACCTTTCACCGTCCATGTCTACATGTAAGTATTAGATTCAATTAGGTGAGAAAGCCTTTCAACCTAGAATCTTCATTATGTGAGAAAACCTTTCACATCATGTTCATTATGTGTTCATGAGAATAACCTTTCAACAAAAAAAATAACAATATCATAATCATTGACACTTCACTCTCAAAGTATCCTTAAAGCATTACATAGATTTCATAAAGACATGCATAATTTCATACTTTGCCCTTTTAAGGTTCAAAGCTTGCTTTCAATCAACAAATCTAGAATTCAAGCATTAGATATGAATTTCATTATAGTTCATGTGATTCTATCACTTCATGCATAAATTCATAAAATTCCTTTTTCATCAAGAAATACCCACATCATATCATCAACTTTGAGAAATATGGGAATTACATGGGTTCATGGGGAAACATCATAAAATCATTGTATTTTATCAATTCATGCTTGATTTCATAAAAAGGTTCTTTCATAATCAAAACCCACATTATATCATCATAATTGGAAAATATGGGATCTACGTGGGTTCTTGGGGATATATCATAAAAACCATAGGAAATCATCAATTCATGCTTAATATAACATAATTCAACCATTAGAATCAAGTTTGAAAGGAACTTATGACTTTTGAATCAAACCCTCACAATTGGGGATTTCTATCTCTTTTGAAATTGAGATTTTGAAGGAACTCCGTGGATGAAAGATGTCCACGGATGAAACTATCATACCTTAACAACAAAGCCCAAAGAAATTAATGTGTAAAAGCTTGCTATTGAAACCCTAGCTTGAATCTCCTTCTTCTTCTTCTTCCTCAAGTTTTCTTGAGAGAGAAATATTTAAAATCACTTATATAGGGATACTAGACTTAGGCCAAGAAACCTCACTTTAATTTAACTTAAACCGGAATTACCCAAATTACCCTTCACTTGGCAGCCCACTGTCCAGGCACCACGAGCTGTGGTCCTCACCACTGGCCGTGGTCCTGCTCGTGGTCATGGACCAGTGGCTAGGCCACCTTGACTTTGCCTCTAAAAGTTGAAGGAATCACCACGAGCCTTTCCACGAGCCGTGGTCTTCACCATTGGCCGTGAAGTGGCTCGTGACGGTGAGCCAACTTTAGGCAGCCCTTGGGGAGCTACTGCCTAGCCACCACGGGCCGTCGTCCTCACCACTTGCCGTGATGGTGGACATGAAGGCGGGGGGAGTGCTTGGGGAAGCTTGGGAAGCCTTGGTCTCTTCCCCTTGGCCCTTTCCCTCTTCCTTGGCTTGAACCCTCACACTAAACCCTAGTTTAGCCTCATAGTTTACGGGGTGTTACACATAGGCAATGACTTTTCCATTTTGCGTAAGAACACATCCTAACCCATTTCTTGAGGCATCACAATAAACAACAAAACCATCAGTCCCTTCCGGTAAGGTCAACACCGAAGCAGAAGTCCATCTATCCTTCAATTCCTGAAAATTATTCACATAAGCTTTGGACAATATGAACTTAGCCTTATTTTGAGTCAAAGCCGTCAAAGGAGATGCAATCGAAGAGAAATCTTCAACAAACCTCCTATAATAACCGGCTAGACCCAAGAAACTTCTGATATCCGAAGGGGATAGAGGTCTAGGCCAACTCTTAAACGCACCCATCTTCTTAGGATCTACCTCAATACCCTTACTTGAAACAATGTAACCAAGAAAATCTACGGACCTTAGCCAAAACTCATATTTGCTAAACTTTGCAAAGAGTTGTTGGTCCTGAAGAATTTGCAACACGATCCTCAAATGATCAATATGCTCATCCTTGCTTCATGAATAGATCAATATATCATCAATGAACACAATCACAAACATGTCAAGGTATTGTCTAAACACCCTATTCATCAAATCCATAAATGCCGCCGGAGTATTAGTCAACCCAAACAACATTACAAAAAACTCATAATGGAAATATCGAGTTCGAAAAGCCATCTTCGGAATATCATCTTCCTTCACCCTCAATTGGTGATAACCTGACCAAAGGTCAATCTTAGAGAAGTAACTCGCTCCTTGAAGTTAGTCAAACAAATCATCTATCCTTGGAAGAGGATACTTATTCTTAATGATCACCTTGTTCAACTGACGATAGTCAATACACATACGAAGAGAACCATCTTTCTTTCTAACAAACAAAACTGGAGCACCCCATGAAGAGATACTCAGTCGGATAAAATCCTTATTCAACAAATCTTTCCATTGTTCTTTCAACTCGTTTAGTTCTGCCGGAGCCATTCGGTAAGGAGGAATAGAAATAGGTTGCGTATTTGGGAGAAGGTCAATACTAAAGTCTATTTCCCTTTCGGGAGGAATACTAGGTAAATCATCTGCGAACACTTATGGAAACTCATTAACTATAGGGATCGACTCAAGAGTAGGGGTTTCAGAATCCACATCCCTCACCCTAAGAAGATGGTTCATGCAACCCTTAGAAATCATCTTCCTAGCTTTCAGACAAGAAACAAATAGCCCTTAGGCATAGAATTTCCTCCTTTCCACTCTAAGGCAGGCTCATTCGGGAAGTGAAACTTGACTACACGAGTTCTACAGTCAACAGAAGCATAACATAAGAGCAGCCAATCCATACCAAGGATAAAATCAAAATCTAGCATATTAAGCTCTAACAAGTCAACAAAAGTAACTCTATGAGACAAGGAGACGGGACACTTTCTATAGACCCTCTTAGCCACAATAGAGTCACCAACAGAAGTTGAGACGGCAAAGGGATCTAACAACACATCTGGAAGAATATCAAACATCATAGCCACATATGGCGTCACAAAAGACAAGGTAGCACTGGGATCAAGTAAAGCATAAAAATCAATTTGGAAGACTTTCATCATACCGATAACCACATCGGGAGAACCCTCTTGTTCACCACAAGTCTGAATTGCATAGAATCAGCTTTTCTTAGGAGCATTTGAACCCGAACCACTAAGAGGAGCTTGCTTTTCCTCTCTTCCTTTAGCCGTAAGCATTGGGAAATCCCTGATCTTATGACCACTCTTACCACAACCGAAGCAACCATCTGTGCCGGCTAGGCATTTACTCTCGTGCTTCTTTCCACACCTAGCACAAGTAGACATAGGCAATAAAGACCCACTACCATTCCCTCCTTGAGGCTTAGGGTTAGGCACCCTAGATTTGTTGAACTTAGGAAGAGCATTGGAGGAACCTTGACTAGAAAACCTTTATCAAAATCTAGGACGACCATGTCCATCAGACCTTGCATGAGTGAAATTTCCATCACCGGTTTTTGCCCTCTTTTTTTCCCTAGAATTTTCCTTAAGTTTCTCCTCTTCCATCTCTTGAGCATGAACCATGAGATAAGAAATGTCCATGTCATTAATTAGAATGTTGATATTGCATTCTTTAATCACCATTTCAGACACACCCGAAACGAACTTACTCATCCTTGCCCTAGGATCGGCAACCATTGTGGGATCATATCGAGATAATTATGTGAACTTCAAAGCATATTCCTTCACACTCATACTTCCTTGGCGAAGGTTGATGAACTCAAGCACCTTTTCCTCTCTCATCTCAAGGGGAAAGAACCTATCAAGAAAAGCAACCTTAAACTTTTCTCAATCAAGAGGACCCGCATCTTCCATTCTCCCTTCTTTCCATTGGGTTGTACCATATTTGAGAAACACTCTTAAGTTGATAAGTGGCCAACGCCGCCTTTTCCGCTGGCGTCACTCCCATGATCATCAACAACTTTTAGTTTCTAATCTCATCATCTCCCTTATGTCTGAAGCTGATACTTTAAAGCTATAAATATATTCAACCTTTTCTGAACTATTCTATATATATTCGATTTACTCTAATACTCTGGAAATCCCACTCTCATGGTTACTGAAATGTCCATTGCAAATACTAAGATTCCTTCTAGGGATTCTTTGTGATATGCTTCTCTTAACCAGTTCCCATTGGGTAATACGGTTACTTAATCTGACACTAAATAGTCTAACTTATCATTCTTAGCCTACTAATATCATCCTTTTAAGTTCATATCAACCTAATCGGAGGAAACTTATATTTAAGAGAATTATTATTGGCTATATATGATCTTTTTGACCAACATATTTAGGATAATAAATGATTCTTACATCAGCCTACTCCATATTGAAAACTCTATTTTACTATCGTGGCACACATGAAAAATCATAAACTTCATTAGAACCCCATCAGACTACATACGATCCTGGGTACACCTGTTAATTCTCTTGTTAATCTAATGACTTAGAAACCTTCATTGCTATCATCAAATGGTCATAATATCACACTTGTACCACTCACATTTTTTTGCAAAGTAACACCTTAATTCGTCATCTACTTCATCTAAAACATTCTAGATCAGATCTCAAAACTAAGATGATCACCCTCATATTGTCATCCTTTTTATCATGACACTCATCTCAAATTCAAGCTTAGTGTCTAGTACTAATCATAGATATCAATACAATTGTTCACATACTTTAATAAATTACGGCTACTAGTTAAAACTAAGAAACACTCGTCAACTACGACCTCATGAAATATAGTCAATCTTTATCTCCTAGTCTACATATTTACAGTTTATCGTTACATTCTTTTTTCATAACTTATGTACTATTTACCCATTAATTAAAAGTCATTGCATGATCAGTTTAATAACTCTCTGAATATCATGGGGCTCTCCATTTGAAAGTCTTGATCCTAGATTAGATCTATCACCTCACAAATACTATGCTTCTCTATTCAACGTATATATGTGGTCTTCACTACCACCACAACCCATCATCTTAAACTCATTTTTGGTTAAAGTATACTCTAACTCATCTAAGACATTAACTTAAGAAAATCAAAATATAAATATAAACAACCAAGGAAGAGATATTATGTAAAAGATTATAAGCATAAAAGATCTTCAAACCTAAGAAAAAATTATCCGAATGTACTTGCTACAATTGCGGAAAGTTGGAACATTTAGCTAGAGATTGTAAATTACCTAGAAATCTAAAAAAGAAACAAATAACAGAGCTAATCATAAATGAAAAAGAATATATGCAAATAGAATACATTGACTATGAATTAGAAAGCGAAGATAGCATATACGAATTATCTGGAGAAGATAACTATGAAGAAGACTATGAAAAAGATAACTATAAAACGGATAACTACGAGTCAAATATATGACTGAAAAAGAAATAAGAATAATACATAAGGAAGAATATAAAAATGAAGAATCCTCAGAACAAAAAATGATATTTGATAACAATATATTTG
>JAJONR010008846.1:0-15807 GCA_029582245.1 Solanum etuberosum
TCCCGCACATCACGGTACATCTTAGTGGGACCTGGATGAATAGAATACCTTGAATTATGGGCTTCTATAAGGATCTGTTGTCTCAACTCATCCACCTTAGGAACACATAATCGACCCTGATAGCGAAGCACACCATCTCCCCCTTGGGAGAAAACCTCAACTCTCTGCTGATGAACTACACCCTTTAGTTGAAGAAATATCGGATCACTTTCTTTCTTTTCCTTAACCTCCACTACCAATGAAGATTCTGACCCATTTTGAATTGGTACACCATCATATGATATGCTCATAAGGCAAACTCCTAAGCGAGCAAGCTGGTGGACATCTTTTGCCAATTCCTTCCTTTCATCCTGAACATGCGCTACACTACCCATAGATAGTCTGCTAAGAGCATCAGCTACGACATTGGCCTTACCAGGATGGTAAAGCACATTCATGTCATAGTCCTTGAGGAATTCAAGCCATCTCCTCTGACGAAGATTTAACTCTTTCTAGGTGAAAACATACTGAAGGCTCTTATGGTCTGTGAACACATATACGTGAACACCATACAAGTAATGTCTCCAAATCTTAAGTGCAAACACCACTGCTGCAAGCTCGAGGTCATGAGTCAGATAATTCTTCTCATGCACCTTAATATGTCTAGAATCATAAGTTATAACCTTACCTCGCTGCATCAACACACAACCTAGGCCGACTCTTGATGCATCACAATAAATTACATAACCGTCCGACCCCTCTGGTAGAGTCAAAACTAGATCTGTAGTCAACCTAGTTTTCAGTTCTGCGAAGCTCTTCTCACAATCATCTGACCACTGGAACTTGACCTTTTTCTGAGTCAACTTAGTCAATGGAGAAGCTATGGATGAAAATCCTTCCACAAACCTTCTGTACTAACCATCCAAACCCAAGAAACTCCTGATATCAGTAGGAGAGGTGGGTCTGGGCCATTGTTTCACTGCTTGTATTTTCTGAGAATCCACTCGGATCCCTTCGCTAGACACCATATGACAAAGGAAAGCAACAGATTGCAACCAAAACTCACATTTGCTAAACTTAGCGAATAACTGGCGATCTTTGAGATCTTGTAGAACAACCATCAATTGAGTCTCATATTCCTCCTCATTCCTAGAGTAAATGAGGATATCATCTGTAAAGACGATAACGAATAAGTCTAAATACTGCTTGAATACCCTGTTCATCAAATCCATGAGAGCTATAAGAGAATTGGTTAGTCCAAAAGACATAAGTAAAAATACATAATGACCATACCAAGTTCTAAAGGTTGTTTTCAGGATGTCACTATATCTGACTCTGAGCTGATGATAACCGGATTTGAGGTCTATTTTTGAAAAATGACTAGCACCCTGAAGTTGGTCGAACAATTCATCAATCCTGGGGATAGGGTACTTATTCTTGATTGTGACTTTGTTCAACTGTTGATAGTTAATGAACATCCTGAGAGACCCATCTTTCTATTTCATGAATAATACTGGAGCACCCCATGGCAAAATACTAGGTCTGATGAAGCCCTTATCTAGAAGGTCTTTCAATTGCTCTTTCAATTCCTTAAGCTTAGTTGGAGCCATTATGCAAGGAGGAATAGAAATAGGCTGGGTATCTGGAAGGAGATCAATTTCAAAGTCTATTTACCTTTCGGGAGGAACTCTGGGAAGATATTCTCGAAACTCACTGACTACAAGAACTAACTCAAGAGTTGGGGTTTCAGAGTTGGAATTTTGCATGCTAAACCTCGCAAGAATAGTATTAATATAAAGTGCTTGAGACAAGCCTAATATCCTTTGTTTGCGATCTCGCAAAAGCTTAATCCCAAGGATATGAGCCGCTTCTCCCAGGTCTTTCATATCAAAACGCAACGACAACCACTCCTTAACATAATTCAACATGCTCACATTATTTCGTATGAGCAAGATGTCATCTACGTACAGAATCAAAAATGTTACTCTGTCTCCCTTCTATTTCTTATAGATGCATGATTCATTTTCAAACTGATCAAAACCAAAAGTTTTAATCGAATTGTTAAAACAACCGTTCCATGCCCGAGATGCCTGTTTCAATCCATAAATGGATCTCTTAAGTTTACAAACCATGTGTTCATTGCCATTTACCATGAAACCTTCTGGTTGTGCATATAAATGCACTCATCAAGACTTCCGTTTAAAAAAGTTTTCTTGACATCCATTTGCCAAATCTCATAATTATAATGAGCAGCAATAGATAAGAGAATCCTAATGGATTTAAGCATGGCTACTGGCGAAAAGTTTCCTCATCATCAATTTCTTCTTTTTGAGTAAACCCTTTCGCAACAACCGAGCCTTAAAAGTTTTCACTTTTCCATCCACACCTCTCTTTTTCTTGTAGATCCACTTATAACAAATAAGATTAACACTTATTGGTGGTTCCACAAGATTCCAGACTTGGTTTGAGTACATAGATTCCATTTCAGATTTCATAGCAACAACCCACATTTCAGCATCTTTATCATGTAGTGCTTCGGTGTAATTTAATGGTTTTGTATAAGTCTCTTCAGGGATTCTATCGTATTATTCACCCAAAAGCATAAACCGTTGTTGTTTTCTAATAACTCTCCCACTACGATGACTAGTAACTAAAGGATTTGCTACATCTTGAACTAAATTATGAACATTCTGAACTACTTCCTCCACAATTTCAGGTTGCACGATATTACTCACACTACGTTGTGGTAGCGAATGTCTTGAGTCTGCTTTTGAGCAACCTCTAGAGCATCCTCTTGAGCAACCTCTTTTAGACCGACATTCCTCCCACTACATGGATGCAATGGTATGTCAACAATTGTTTTAGGTAGTTGTGTTGATGTTTCATTAGCATTTTTTCCTTTGCTTAGTTCCTGTAACACAAGTTTACTTCTAGGAACATGGTTAATTAAATAGTCCTGTTCCAGAAACTTGGCATTTGTTGAAACAATTTTCTTTTGTTCCTTAGGACAATAAAATAAACCTACTTTAGTTCCTTTTGGATATCCAATGAAAATGCACACTTTTGTCCTTGATTCCAACTTATTTTTTTCCCTTTTAATACATGTGCTGGACATCCCCAAACTCGAATATGCCATAGACTAGGCTTGCACCCATTCCACAATTTGGATGGGGTTAAAGGAATAGATTTGGAAGGAACCAAATTCAGAATGTAATTTGCAGTTTCTAAGGCATATCCCCAAAAGATAAAAGACAAATCTGAATAACTTAACATTGATCTAACCATTTCCAAAAGTTCTTTGTTCTGCCACACCATTTTGTTGTGGTGTTCCTGGGGAAGAATATTGAGATGTAATGCCCAATTCTGATAAATAGTTAATGAATTCCACCGAAAGGTATACACCACCACGATCTGATCGTAATGTTTGGATATGTTTACCATGTCACTTTTTCGTTTCTATCTTGAATTCTTTGAACTTTTCAAAGCATTCAGATTTATGGCACAACAAATAAATGTAGTCATATTTTGAGTAGTCATCTGTGAAAGTCACAAAATACTCAAAACCCCCTCTTGCTTGCATATTCAGAGGACCGCACAAATCAGAATGAATTAATTCTAACTTATTACTGGCTCTATTTCCTTTGGAAGGGAAATGTCTCTTTGTCATTTTACCTTCTAAACAAGATTCACAGGTTGGTAGTGCCTCCACTTTCAATGAACTCAGAGGTCCATCAGAAACCAACCTTAAAAACTTATTTACATTGATATCACATAGACGTAAGTGTCATAAGTAAGTTTGACTCAATTCAGAAATACGTTTTCTTTTATGAGAAATATCAATATTATTTAATTCATTATGGTGTACCATGTCATGGGAGACTTCAAATACAAAAAGATGATGTATTTTAGGAGCACTATGGATGAATTGCTTATAATACTTAATAACAACACAGTTATTTGCAAATAAAACTTCATAACCAGCATCCATTTTTTTTGAAACTGAAAGCAAATTCCTTCTTATCGAAGGTACATAAAGAACATCTTTTAAAAATAGAATTGTGGAATTACTAAAAGAAAAAGAGATATTTCCTATTGCTAGGACTGGTGTTGGTCCCCCATTCGCTTGAAAAAAGCAAACTTCATTCTTACTTAGTCATCGTGTTTCCTGAAACCCCTGTAAAGAAGTGAAAACATGGTCAGTGTCTCCCGAATCTACAACCCATAATTGGGTAGAAACAGCCGCTAAACAGGTTTCAACAACATTTAAACAAGAATTACCTTTGTTCTTCATTTTCGCTTGACAGTCAGGGCATTGCCTCTTGTGGTGACCTTAGGCTTAGCCACACCACCTGTATCACCTCCGGGTGCCACAACCTTGCACGACTTCTTCTTCTTCTTTTGGTCTTTAGCCGGCTTAGATGAAGAAGCGACAGGTTTTCCCACCATGTATGCCAAAGAGGGAGGAGTTTGTTGTTTGATAATGGATTCTGCCGCAGACAGTTCATTCAACAATTTCGCAAGAGACAAATCCATCTTGTTCAATTATAATTCAAGTGAAACTGTTGAAAATTTACTGGCAGAGTCTGTAGGATCATCTCCACCTGAGATTCCTTATCAATAGCAACGCCAATTATCTATAGCTCATTCAGATAACTCATCATGTTCAGCACATGATCCTTGACAGGTGATCCTTCAACCATTTTGGTGGTCAAGATGGCCTTCAGGGCAGTCTGTTTGGCAGCACGATTCTACTCTCGGAACATCTCTTTGAGATAATTCAGCATATCGTAAGCGGATGTCATAGACTGATGTTGATGCTGCAAGACATTCGATATTGAGGCAAGAATATAGCACCTTGCCATCTCATCAGCCTTGACCCATTTCTCATAGGCCTTAATCTCCTCATCAGTAGCATCTGCTGGTTTAATGGGGCATTCTTCAACCAACACATATTTGAAACCCTCAGATGTTAGAACAATATCAAGGTTTAATTTCCAGTCCACATAGTTAGGACCTTCCAGTTTGTTTTGGTTCAAGATAGAGGACAGAGTATTGAAGTGAGACATAGTTAATCTGACAGATATTTAAAACAAATCATTAGTAACATATGCGTTTTTTTTATAAAAAAAAAACAAGACACATATGATCATGCTAATGAACAGTTAGAATCGATAGGGAAACTTCACTATTCAAGCAAATATATGAGCAAGATCATATATATAATACCACTTAAACAATACAAGTCCAACTCAGTTAGAGAGTAATTTGTGAAGTTTAGTCAGGTATATATATTGTCTTCTGTTCATTGATTCAACATGCAACTTAGTTGGAAAGTTAAAACAAGTCATTAAATCAAAAGACAAACATAACAGTATCAAAATATACAAGTTTATCTGATGGGGAAGAGTACCTATGTCAACATATAAACTCATATATTAGCTGTTAAAATCATTTATTAGAAGTAGGAATGAACCCTTACAACTCTGGAATACAAAATATTTTCTTTTTCAAACAACAAAAAATGTTCATCAAAAGTACAACATGATATATACAGAATTAATCAAATATGTATCAAAATCATAGACTCTTATTACATTATCAGTTATATGTAAGAAGACTCGTGATACCAATTGTTAGAATATGCACAGCGGAAACATTATCCACCTTCACAAACTTACATAATAGCATAATAATGTAAACTAAATAAATTGTGAAACTCTAACCTTTTGTAGCTTTCACACAACTCATTCAAGGACTGAGACTCCAGGATTGCAGTCTTCTACTAATTCCTGACTAACTTTCTCAATCAAGTCTTGTGAGGGCAAGAAAATTTTCAGAAAAAAAAGATGATTTTTCCTTAAGAACCATCACCCCTATTTATTATTTTCAGTAGAAGGGAAAGGTTCGAAAAATGAAATGTTTCTAGTCATATATAGCCATTAATAGTCATTAAATACCTTTAGGTGTATTTAGAAACTGTTAAGTGTATCCAACAACCATGATCAATAGTCATCAACAACCATTAAATACTATTAAGTGCATCTTGACACTGTTAAGAGTATCCAACAACCATGATCAATAGTTATCAACAACCACTAAATGCTATTAAGTGTATTTAGAAAGTCATTTAACACCAAGGGTATCCAACAGCCATTAAACACCATTAATAGCCACTAATAACCATTGAACACTATTATTTGTCTCTTTCATCTTTTAAGGAAACAAAGAAACGCAATATTTTCTCCTTTTTTCTTTTAAGGAAATAAAAAGTTTTTTCTCTTTTAAACTAATAAAAGTCAAAAATAATTTATTCCTAAACTGAAAAAAAATACTAACAGTCCTTTTTTTTTCCGAACTCGATCAATTAGCTAGGCATAGTAGGGACCACAAATTTATTAGCAGAGGCTTCCAATTATTATATTTAATTCGTAAAAGCATGAATTAACAATATCAGAATAAATCACAGATTGTACCACTAAAATCTGTAACTGCACTCCTCTATTTAAATTTAAATTTTTACCGTTAAAACTTATTTAACTCCCCATGTTAGAATTACCGACACCAATCAATTAAATTAAACTTCTAAAAAATTTAATCCATTGATTAATTTAATCCTTTATCTTTATGCTTAAATTAATTCACGTAACGGATATACATATATAATTCACCTGCAGGATTTTCACATGACTACTTATAAGCAACCATAAAGGGGTGTCTTCTTTCTCAAATCCGAGATATGGTTCTATCAACTAATTATTTTTTCACGAATGTAATTTGTTATTATCCAATCCATTAGGAATTTTTTGACTCATCATAGAGTCTCACCTTTTAATAGATTAAAATAATAAAGCAAACTACACAGATCATAATAACTACATCAAGATTAAGAGTATAAGCTCATGTAATGGACTAGAGATATTATTTATTGAAATTCAGAACCTAAATACATATCTCAATTTGGTCCGTTCAATACATGTAAAATGTACTAACACAACTTTCGTTCTTGATTAATGAAAACATCCTTGGTAAATGCTTTCGCAGTTGTTCATCTTTCATAAATCCAAGAATTTCACCTCTGGCTATGAAATATGAATGCCCCCGACTGTCCCTGTTAATCTTTACTCCGATCCCGAAGGCCAACGTAATAGGACCAAAATCCTATAATGTTATCTCATGCTAATGTATACAGAGCGTAGGCTTGCTTTGAGCATTCTAATTTCTTCAAAGTAACAGCGCCGGAGGCACGACCTGACCAATTAAGGCCAGGAGGGCATCGCCGACAAAAGGGATGAGACGACTGGTGTACACCTAGGGCGGAACGGCCGGACCATCCCAAAGTCCAATTACGAGCTTTTTAACTGCAACAACTTAAATGTACGCTATTGGAGGTGGAATTACTGCGGCTACTGGCACCAGACTTTCCCTCCAATGGATCCTCATTAAGGGATTTAGATTGTACTCATTCCAATTACCAGACTCATAGAGCCCGATATTGTTATTTATTGTCATTACCTCCCCGTGTCAGGATTGGGTAATTTGCGTGCCTGTTACCTTTCTTGGATGTGGTAGCCCTTTCTCAGGCTCCCTCTCCGTAATAGAACCCTAATTCTCCATCACCCATCACCACCATGGTAGGCCACTATCCTACCATCGAAATTTGATAGGGCAGAAATTTGAATGATGTGTCGCCGGCACGATGGCCGTGCGATCCGTCGAGTTTTCATGAATCATCGCAGCAACGGGCAGAGCCCGCGTCGACCTTTTATCTAATAAATGCATCCCTTCCAGAAGTCGGTGTTTGTTGCACGTATTAGCTCTAGAATTACTACGGTTATCCGAGTAGTAGATACCATCAAACAAACTATAACTGATTTAATGAGCCATTCGCAGTTTCACAGTCTGAATTTGTTCATACTTACACATGCATGGCTTAATCTTTGAGACAAGCATATGACTACTGGCAGGATCAACCAGATAGGATTCCTCAACGACGTCGCGTGCCGCATGAGCCCGTAGCTCCCGTTTGGGCACGGCTATCATTCGCAAGGAGCATTTGTTTTGGGCAGATAGGAGCCGGTGAAGGCCCCATGTCTACTGCTTCTACTGAATCCAAGAATTCGGGCCACCGCTCGCAGACCACGCCATCGCACGATGAAGCGAGGAAGGCATGGGACCGATTGCACGCGAGTAATGCATAGGTATTAGGTATGCAGCACAGGAGACCGACGTCTGACAAGCCTGGATTGCGCTTGATCTGCAATCGAGATGGCATGCGGGTTAGGAGGTCGCTGCTCAAAGTAGGGATCCAACCTAACCACACAAGACGAATACCACTCATGCATCGTACGTGAATTGCTTCGTCGATGCACGCCCAACACCCACCCCAACGCCCGATATGATATGCCGTGTGCCGATGCCGATGCCTTCGTTGCAAGGCCAATGCTCATGCTCAGCAGGTTGAGGGAGATAAGTTTAGGGAATAGGCTAAGGAGAACAAAAAGTCTAGGACAGGCAGCTTTGAGTATTCTCAACAGTAGTCGGGTGGTGGAAATCTCTCGTAGGTTCGGCAAAAAAATCTTCAGTCCCAGCACCTTCATCAGCTAGTACTGCATCCTCCAAGTTCCGACAGGATCAGAAAGGTAGGGCATCAGGCTCTAAGTCTCAAGGGAGTGTTTCAGGTACCAGAACCTACCCAACTTGTCTTAAGTGTGGTAAGAACCATCCGGGCTAGTGTCTTGTAGGAAATGAAGGATGTTTTGGGTGTGGTCAGACCGGTCACAGGTTGAGATATTGTCCTTCTTCTAAATAGGGTCAAGGAGGTATTAATAGTAGAGCTCAGTCTACAACTTCAGCAGCACCAGCAGGTCGTCCGACTCAGCATGGTAACTCATCTGGTATAGGTGGCGGGCAGCGCCAAAACAGGTTGTATGCTCTTAAGGCTCGCCAGGATCAGAAAGATTCTCCTGATGTGGTCACTGGTATGTTACGAGTCTTTAACTTAGATGTTTATGCTTTGTTAGATCCAGGGGCTACTCTTTCCTTTGTAACTCCTTATATAGCAGTCAAATTTGATGTTAGTCCAGAAACTCTTTCAGAACCCTTCTCAGTCTCTACCCCAGTTGGTGACCCAGTTATAGCTAGACGGGTATACCGAAATTGCCCTGTCACAGTCTCTCAGAAAGTCACCTCAGCAGATCTTGTAGAGTTAGAAATGGTAGACTTCGATATCATTCTAGGCATGGATTTGTTATATTCCTATTATGCCTCAGTCGATTGTAGAACTACGATCGTTCATTCTCAGTTTCCAGACGAACCAATCTTAGAATGGAAGGGTAGTAGCTTATCGCCTATGGGTCGATTCATTTCTTACCTTATGGCCAGAAAGATGATTTCCAAGGGGTATATCATTCATTTATTTCTGGTTAAGGATTCAATCTCCGAAACCACAACTCTTGAGTCAGTTCTTGTAGTACATGAGTTCCAAGAATTGTTTCCAGAAGATCTTTCCGGAGTTCCTCACAAAAGGGAAATCGACTTCGGAATTGATATCCTTCCAAATACCCAGCCTATTTCTATTCCTCCTTACAGAATGGCTCCAGCTGAGCTTAAGGAATTGAAAGAGCAGTTGAAAGACCTTCTAGATAAGGGCTTCATCAGACCTAGTATTTCTTCATGGGGTGACCCAGTGTTATTCGTGAAAAAAAAATGGTTCTCTCAGAATGTACATTTACTATCGACAGTTGAACAAAGTCACAATTAAGAATAAGTACCTATCCCCAGGATTGATGACTTGTTCGACCAACTTCAGGGTGCTAGTCATTTCGAAGATAGACCTCAGATCTGGTTATCATCAGCTCAGAGTCAGAGATAGTGACATTCCAAAAACAGCCTTCAGAACTTGGTATGGTCATTATGAATATTTAGTTATGTCATTTGGGTTAACCAATGCTCCTGCAGCTTTCATGGATTTGATTAGTAGGGTGTTCAAGAAGTATTTGGACTTGTTAGTTATCGTCTTTATTAATGATATCCTCATTTACTCTAGGAATGAGGAAGAATATGCAACTCATTTGAGAGTTGTTCTGCAAACCCTTAAAGATCGCCAGTTGTTTGCTAGGTTTAGCAAATGTGAGTTTTGGTTGCAATCAGTAGCTTTCCTCGGGCATATAATATCTAGCAAAGGGATACGAGTGGATTCTTAGAAAATAAAAGCAGTGAAATAATGGCCCAGACCTACCTCTCCTACAGATAGCGATCCCAAGTCATTTATGACTCGTTGGGACTGACATATCGGTAATTTGGTTATTCGTTTAGTTTTTATGTGAGTTTTAGTATTCGGGAGATTTTAAACTTTGAACGGCCATTTTTATAAGAGGATCAAGAAGATGACCTCAGAATCAAATTCTAACAATTCCTTTAGCTCCAGAAGGGTCATTTTAGTTTAGTAGCATAGTTGACACGACTCCCGAGGCTTTTAGTGCGAGTCTGTGCAATTAGGCATTTCAACTTTCAAGTTAAGGCCTAAGTTTGACTTTAGTCAATATTTTTAGTAAACGAGCTCAGATGAAAATTCTGTCAGCGCGGTTAGCTTTGAAATGTCTAGTTTTCTCTAGCACAACCCTTTGTTTAGGTCCCGAGGCTTCCGGGCTAATTTTGAGCCCCTATGTATATTTTTGCTTAAAATAGATATTGGGTGTGGGACTACTTTTTTTCAAAACGACCTTGAATGGAAGTTTCCATGGTTCCATTGGCCTCGGAATGAAAAATCCAATGGGGTAGCATATTTCATTTGCACGCACAGGGTTTCGAACGAATCCTGGGAACCCCGTCGAAGTTTCGAAGCCTTAGCACTTCATCAGAGTGTTGCCAGCTGAGGTAGCTTCGTATTCGCATGCATAGGGTCGCGTTCAAGAGTAGCTGGAACCCAGACGTACACATACGCATGCGGGCTGATGCATTCGTGATCAATGACCCGACCTCGCATTCACGCAAATGTGTTGCGTTCGCGACGGCCATCCGCTTGGCCTATTTAAGACTATGACGCGACCAGCCATAGTAAAATTGCAATTTCTCCCTTGTTTTAACATCAATTTCGGTGATTCAAAGTCACACACATCAATATTTATTGGGTTTACGTGGTGGAGTGATTGGATTATGTCGGTGAACCTCCATTCGAGGTGACTTTTTTCTGAAAGTTGTTGTCTTTCTCTTCTTTTAGCGTAAAATTTTGTTTTTATTGCTTGTTGTTGTTTTCACTAGTTTAGACCTTGAATTGTGTTCAATTTTAGAACACAAGTTCAAGGAATAGTTGAGGAACTTTTGACGGAGTCAATTCTTGAAATTCCATTACGGATCCCATGATTCCTTTACACTGAAATTGATTCGTTTTTGTTTTATGCAATTTTAATGTCTGAACGACCGAATTAATGTTGTGATCCTATTCTTGATAGCGTCGCAGTTTTCAAAAGCCGTTCAGAAAGGGAAAACTTCAGCCATGTAATTTAGAGCACGCATGGTCAGCCTACAGGTAGGCTACCACTTCCTTTCTAATTAAATTGATTCAAAATGTGTGAACTCATGATGATTAGTGTGAATTATGGGTGGTTTCCTAGTACTATTGCTTTTTCTTCTTAGATATCATATTTTAGCATTGTTTTGCACTCTACTGAGGGTAGTACCATGATTAGCCGGGGTTGTGTGTGTGTTGTAGCATGCAATTTGTGTTGTTACGTGTTTTTCTGAAGCATATTATGCCTTTTTCTAAGATAGACCACTTTTTCCTAGACTCGTGAATCTTGTGACTTTGGTATGTCTCTGATGTTGTTCGGATGGACTAGGTCCTTGTAGACTGGCGTAGCAGACTTGGGTTTGATAGTATAAGACTTAGTTTAGTTATTTGCGCAGCCTTGTGGACCTATTACTCTCTCTCCATAACTCCACAGCTCCGACGAAATACCGGAGGGATTACGTCTTCTAAAGACTTGAGATTGGGTTGTCCTAGGATTGGAGTCTACCATGGATGCTTGTGGGTGGATGCCATTCCAAGATGACTTGGTCTTGATGTTGGAATCCTCTTCAGATTCGACATGCCTTCTGTCACTCTTGCTAGCAGGGCTGAGAGTTTACTAGACGGACACTATGATTCTTTCGGGTTTCAGGCCGATGTTTACGGTTCGAGGATGATGTTCATGGTGGCACGACCCAAGTCTACACCCTGGATGTGGTTGGCACTCGAGAACCATTGTTGTTCCCCAAGCGAACCCCCATCCTGGCTGACTACAAGCGGAAGACTAACTCAAGCATACAAAAGCTTAAAACTGAAATAAGTTCAATAACTCAAATACTCAACTTTAAAAAATCTGAACAATACTCAATAGATAAACTCAGAGTTTGTAAAAACAACTCAAAGAAGATATATACTGAAAACTACTCAACTATTTTTATCTATGAAGCCTCTACTATTACAGAATGATATCGGGACAAAACCCACGACATCTCAAAACCAACTAACTTCAACGTAAAGGTGAAGTCCTTCGGAATATAAGAAGGCTCACCAAAGCTGACTGGAACTGCAAGTGGCATCAACGAAGCTTTTGTTGATGACCCTAAATACCTGTATTTTCATCATAAAATGATGCAGGTCAAATGGAGTCAGTACATTGAATGTATGAGCATGTAAGGGGAATTCTAAAGCATAAACATAAGCTTGAACTGATGGAAAAGAAACATACTTACCTTTTCTCACTCACTCAACTCAGCTCAACTCAATGAAACATAGTTCAACTCAACTCAGAGAAATAGGGCTCAACTTAACAATTAGATACTCAACTATGTGAAACATAGCTCAACTCAACAATAAGATACTCAACTCTCTGAAACATAGCTCAACTCAACTCAGAGAAATAGAGCTAAACTCAACAATAAGATACTCAACTCTGTGAAACATAGTTCAACTCAACTCAGAGAAATAGGGCTCAACTAAAGAATAAGGTACTCAACTCTGACTCAAGATAGTCAACTCAAAGATAAAAGCAACAATAAAGGATGAAATATCTGAAAAGCTGTTAAAACAATAGATAATAACTCAGTTGTATGCAAAGATACAATAATAACTCAATTGTATGAAAATACAATAATAAATCTTTTTGAACTGCCCCAAGGGCAAGCTCCAGGGAGGTTTGCTCATTGATTTTGGCGAATCGCCGATTTTTTCCCCACTCCACCTATTGTCATTTTCCATTTCCATAAAAGTTTCAAACATTATTGAAAACAACTAAAACTTGGGTTGCCTTCCAAGAAGCGCTTAATTTAACATTGTTGCACGACATAGACATGCTTTCAAGCATCCAAATACACCACTTCAATAACATTCACATCATAACCTTCTCCAAAGTAGACTTTCAAATATTGGATGTTGGCCTTGAAAGTGATACCCTTAACATCTTTGATTTCAATTGCCCCATTACCATACACTCTAGCCACCTTGTACGGACCAGTCCACTTTGATTTTTAACTTTATCCTGGGAAAAGTTTCAACCTCGAATTGAAGAGTAGAACTAGCTCACCAACCCAAAATTCCTTATGTAGGATTTTGGTGTCGTGCCAATGTTTGAGTTTCTCTTTGTAGAGTGCGAAGATATAATATGCCTTTAAGAGATATTCATCTAATTCAACCAGTTGGCAAATATAGTTTCTCGAAGCCGTCTCCCAATTTAAATTCACCCTCTTCAATGCCCATAATACTTTGTGCTCTAATTCAATAGGCAAGTGATAGGCCTTCCCAAACACTATTTAGTATAGGGACATGCGAATAGGGGACTTGAAGGCTGTCTGATAGGCCTAAAGTGCATCATCAAGCTTGCTAGACAAAATGTTGCGGTTGATATTCATTGTTTTGGCCAATATGTTTTTGATTTCCCAGTTAGACACTTCAACTTGTCCACTTGATTACGGGTTGAACTGTTTGGTAACTTTGTGCTTTACCCCATACTTAGACAAGAGTGCTTAAAATTAGCGATTACAAAAATGAGAACCACCGTCACTTATAATGGCCCTTGGTGTACAAAAACTTGTGAAAATGTACCTATTTTGAAACTTAGTGACACTTCTTCCTTTTTTGTTAGGTAAAGCCACCGGTTCTACCCATTTTGAAACATAATCAGCAGCCACCAAGATGTATTTGTTATGGAATGAGCTAACAAATGGTCCCATGAAGTCAATCCCCCACATATAAAAAATGTTTAACTTAAAGAATTTGTGAAAGAGGTAACTCATGCTTTCTTGAGATACTCCCTTGCATTTGACATAACACAAATATTTTACAAAAAGAATAAGCATCCCGATACAATATAGGCCAACAATAACCGCATTGCAACACCTTTGATGTAGTCTAGTTCCCTCCATGATGCCCACCCAAAAGTGATGCATGAAAAGCCTCAAGGATCTCTTTTACCTCCACTTCTGGAATTTAATTAATTTTTTCAATGTGTCCTCTTGCCCCGCACAATTGTTGCACCATGACGAAAGTCAGGAAGATGATATCTCACATTATCTCCTTTGTATGGAGCCATTATCCTTTCATGTGTGCATATCCTGCATCCACTAAATAATATTTGTTTCCTAAAGGATGTGGAAAGTTAAGTTCACTTCTACGAAGAACCTCACCAAATATACGACTATCATGAGATTCTCCTTCCCACCCAGCCCATGCAAATGTAAAGTTAAAATCCACAACGGCAAGAATATTTTGAGTCGGATAACCTTTACGTCCAATATAAGGTATTTGTTGACCTTGTGGCAATCTACCTTTAACATGTGTGTCATCAAGTGTTCCAATACAATCCGAAAAATATAGGCATGTAAGCTAAAGAAATATAACAAGTAATACTAAAACAATATAGCAAACTAAAAATTATTACTTACCTTAAAGAAAGGCAAATATCGTTCATTACATGGCTTGTGAGCTCCAACACCATCATTATAATTTAAATGTAGTTTAATAATTTCTCTTGCATGCTTAGAAACATCTTTTAAAACACTATGAACCGTCTCCACTGAATGTTGAAAGATATCTTGCATCATTCGATTTCCCACTCCATGTGCACAAGTCATTAAGATAATACCTAACATTTCATGTACAGACATTGCACCCGTGGATTTAAGTCCATATTTTTCACTTAAATCTTTTGATAGATCAACAAACACCACCTTCTTTAATCGAAAATTTTCATGACAACGAGTTTCATTTTCTTGTAATATCTCTTGATTAGATATATTTCCGGAGCACCTTGATGTACGAAAATGTTCTTTGAATAAGTATTTTTCGTAATACATTAAAATGTATTTACCTGCTATCCTGCATAGAGCCATTCATTCTTTCTCATTTTGGTGTCTCCTACTTTGTTCTAGTTTTTCATCATCTTCATCTAACAAATCACTTAAATTGGGTGATATGGTAAAGTCCAAATCCTCCATTTAACTAGAAATTAAAATATCTCCAATTAATAAAAATCAAGAGTATAAAAGTTGCATTATTTCACATGTAATGACACATATATTTACTTATAACAATTTTGAATCTACAATTATTATTTCAATTCTACTACTTTTTTTATTAGTAACATATTTATATAAATTCAATCACAACATACATCTTTATATAAAATCTACCCAACAAACACACACACACACACACACAAACACACACACAAACACACACACACACACAAACACACACACATACGCGCACGCACACACACAAACACACACATACGCGCACGCACACGCCCACGCCCACACACGCGCACACGCACACACACACAGATATAT